>BJBW01005050.1:0-86893 GCA_004320125.1 Scolopax mira
TCCAAAAAAATTCAGTGATATTCAGTGATATTCAGTGATTTTACAATAAGCAAGCCAAGAAAAATTAAAAAATGGTAATATAGAAGTAGTTGTACATTAAATACAATGAAAGCTGTCAAGATATAATTGTCTCCCAATTGTTATCTCAAGTGCATCACAATTTTAAATATATTTGGTGCATTCCTTTATATAAATTTCACATGGGTTGAATGAAACTGAGATTTTTGCCAGTCCCAGTGATGATACTAGACAACTACACTGACAGGAATTTGAACTTCATTCAGCAGGCTCAGGTTACAGAGAGAACATTTCATTTAGAAATGAAATACTGGACAATTTCATTTAGAATGCCATGTTTGTCTCCTTATAGGATTATTTCCCATCCATTTCTTTAGAAAAAAAATACCAACTAACCAAAACCAAAGAAAAACAATAGCTGTGAAATGTTGTACAGAATTTAAATACATACATTACACATGAAAGCATTACTGGCTGTAGTCTGAGTACTGAAAGATGGCCTGTAACACTGCCCATTATATATATGTGAAAGAAACACAGTGAAATAATTCTCAAGTCTAAGTCCTTGTCCATTTTTTCCAGCTTACATACTCTATATGTGCTATTCATTCATAAGCTAAATATGCTCACATTTGTTCGGAACTGGTTTTGTCAACAGCCACTAACTAGAGGAGTTGGTTAATATGTACTTACCATAAAGCACTTTGCTTACGAAGGAAAATGTTGTATATGAAAACATAATTTAGCTAGTCAAACAGAACTGGTATTTATCATACTATATGTTTGGTATACAAATAGTATCTAAAATGGTTTATTATGTATGATAATTACAAGGGTTTGTTCTTCATTGTGTTTTATTCCACTATTCACTAACAACTGCATTTTAGTTTTATGTAAAATAATAGCCCACTTTTTTAAGGTGAAGCTGTGATACTCCACATTTAGTTTCCTAGGCAGTGTCAGGGAGAATAACTTTCAAGCTTTTCATTAAATGGTGTCTGCTCATTGTTATTTCTAATTTGGACCACAGCAACACAGAGAATTAGTTTTAGGCAGCACCTAACAACATAATGTTTAGAACTACTGAATATATTTATGCCATGTTTACAGGAAGAATTAAAAAAAAAAAAGAACTTTAGGCGAATGAATTTTAGGTGTGCAGTATTTGTGCTACTTTCTACTTTAGCCTTTTGATGAGCACAAGCGTTTATTTTACTTAGTATAAAGGCAGGTGTGATAAGCCTTTCATCAAATAGAGATTCCGCACAGCTGTGTCCCTAGTTTTTACTACTATTTTATGTACTGTTAACCATAGAGAAATTTTGGGACATTCTTCAATTGAATCTCCTCAAACCTGTGAAATATACCATCAACTTTGCATTTGGCTGATTGTTTTGTTGTGTAGGTTTTTTTTTTAAATTTTTGAGGTTACTCCAATGCATTAAAAAATCTAAATGGAATTACTTTTTCTGCAGTCCTTTTTGGAACAGGAAATCCTGTTTGTACTTAGGTACTAACCCTGCTTCTTTGGACCTAGGCTGCTACAGAACCTCTCGCTAACAGAGCCTTACAAACTTGACATCATGAGAAAGATTCTTGTAGGAACCCCACTGTTTCTGGGAATAGAATACTAGCTCTTTACCCTAAAAGAACCATGTACTCCATTCACAGGATTATTTTGTGAAAGTGTGACAGAATTTACTTCTCCTGGCATCTATTTCCTTAACATATTCTACCAAAAAGTTTCACACAGCATTTGAGCTTGTTTTGATGGCTGACAATAGAACAGGGTGATTCTGAATGATTCTGAATTTCAAAGGCTATAATTTAAACAGGATGATGGTAGCTGCAGAGACCCTGCTGTTTGATAAAAGAAAGCAGAATTGTAATTCACAGAGAGGTATCAGCTTGTATAGAATTATTGCTCCTGCTTTGTTGCCTGCTATCAGTGAGTCTGTTTGCAGTGAAGAAAGACAAGGAATTGCCAACCATGCAGGTCTGGGGTGTGAATCATCCCAAGTATAATAAAAACCAAGACAGAGGACTGGCCAGTCAGAGGATTCAGGGACAGGGGAGGAAAAGGTTTTGTAAATACAGGCCTGGGATAGAAGCCTCCAAATGAAATTTTAGGGGAAAAGTATGCAGTCTACAACGTCTACATAGGACTGAAGGAAACAGAAGCGAAATTAAAAACAGTATTAAAGGAATATGAAGAAGAAAAACCAGGAATTTGAATTTGATGAGCAAAATGAGGCATGTCCAGTCCTTGACTGGAATTCAGCATTTCTTTCCAGGTGTAATGTTCTCTGATATTATTACCTGAGGCTGTCTAATGTCGAGTTTATAAAACAGCTAAGAATTCTGTCAATTCAAACCTAACTGACAGCTAAGAATCACCTTGTTGTTGTGTTTCTGCCTTTTCTTTACACTTTTCCAGTTCAAATCTCTTTATTTTTTTAAATGTTATTTTTATTAACTATATCTAGTCCTGTTGGTAGCTGATATGGTTTTCCACAGTGGAATTCCCCTACAGTTCAGATGAAGAATATAGGATTTCCCATTTTCCACCTACGGATTTCCTGATTATCTGATGATTCCAGATGCACAAGTGAAAGCAGAAATTGGGAGTGTTTTATTTTGGGCACAAAGCCAGAGTGCTTTTCCAAATTTAGATAGTAATTTTTTGGCCTCTGCTCTATGAAATGATTGGGGCACTAGTGATAAGAATCATCAATGTTGCCTAACTATGTGCATTGTAACAGTGATACTTAGACTCAGTGAGAAGTTTTGCGTTCATGAAGGTTTTGAAGAACTTCTTTCTGACTTGTCGGAAATGATGATGGCTTGAAAATAATTTTTCACTCATGAATAGTAGTTTTGGTGAGTTGTTGGGAATTGAACATTCATTTGGGCAAATCTGAAGTAGAGCACACTAGTGAAGAGACTATATGCATGCTCACGTTAAAAACATAGAACGTTATGCATCTGTATACAATTCTGTAATTAAAGACTGTCTCAGTACATTTCCAAGCAGTAGGAATCATTCACTGCTACATCTGCTGACCTATATTAAAATTAATTCCTTTGGCTGTAGTGTTAACGCTACAGACTTTTTCTTTGGAACAACCATGCTGCTGACAAGCGCTAAGACCACCATGTTTTTGTTGAATACATTTACTGTTGATGCATACTACAAGACAATGTCATATATATGCCAAAAGTCCTTTTAGACTTTTGTCTAACAATTTGTATTGTTAGAATACAGCATTTTCATATCAAGAATCAATTTCATCGTTCAGAAGCCGGTTTTGCATCACTCAAAGCAACCAATTTGTCTTCATATATGAAAAATGCACATCTCGGACATTTTTCAGTGACAATTCATCTTTTGTCAAAGTCATTCTTTCTAAAAATTTTGCTAATGATTCTCAGAAGGAACAAAGTTCTATGAAATAAAAAATTAACAGTGTTAATCTCATTAATATAGCAGGATGAATGTGAGCTGCAACGAAAATATTTAATAATAGTATTGCACATTGCATCTGACAGGTCTTGGAAATTTACTGATTGTTCAAGGCTTTATTCATCTCTGAAGATAAGTGTTGTATCACACACACCTCATGCCCTACACACATGGATGTGTGTGCTTTTCTGTCTTGTCACTTTAGTGTTCATTTCATATCTCTCTTACTTTTTAAAGAAACTGCAATGTACAACAAAAAGTGAGAATATAGTTCCACTGGCACAGCACAAACAGGAAACTGACCTCACTACTCTGTAGTTTAAAAAGCTGAAGACTCTATGGCGGAAAGCAAACCCCTAGAGGTCAGTATAATCATAGTAACATCAGCACAGAGAACTATAAGTTTAAGTAACATTAAGAATAAAATAAACCAACTATAGAAAAGAATTTACACTTAGATTATGATCTATCCTTAAGTGACCTCCCTAAAACCACATTGAATGTCACTAAAATTTCTTGGTAGTACATCAGGACACAATGTCCAGAAGTTCCCGAAACAGAGATGGATCTCTGCGAGTTGTTCATCTTTGTAACCATGAGACAGAAATGGGATGAACTGGAGGTGTAGTGCCTGCAAAGACTGGCTAGCTGGTGCAGTGAGCAGTGAGGTACGTGCCAGCCCATGTTAGGTAAGAAGGCTAGTATGGAGGGAGTCAGCAGCTGAGGTGAAAGCAAGCTGTCTATGGACAAGGAAACTAACCAGAAAATAAGCTAAAAAGAAACTGTGGTTGTCATCACAGTGACTTGGACAAGATGACAAAGTTTGCTAAACATAATAGACCTGCTATCCATATTAAATGGTTTAAGCCTTTATGTTAGTGACAGCTACAGGACAGATACTGTGTTTTGTCTATGTATTGCAAACACTGTCTCAAAGGAAGCTTTCTCATACACTAAATGGAAACATCTCACTTGGAAACTCTAAAAGAGTAGGGCAAAATGTACTCCTAACACTCATAACAAATGCTATAGCAAGGGTAAAGGTAGCATTAGATGATCTGTCTGGAACAAAAATATATTTCGTAGTGTAAACTGAATTGTTCAGAATATTTCAATTTAATTTGTAAACATTCTATGCTACATAGAGCTGAAAAGCTGTTTATGATATGACTGTGCTCTAATCTCGCACATGCTGATGAAACACAAGCCTGTAATACCTACATTCAGTAGTTGTATTAAAACAATTGAATTCATTACCAACCAATACACCATGACATGAAACAGGACCAACTTTGCAAATGTCACAGGGACTTTATCTAATTATTCAGTAGATGTTTTGGACTTCTGGCTTTTACATGGTTCACTAAGGTTCCACAACATGGAAATGTGCTACAATGTACCAGCCAGGAGAACAAAGCATGTGGTATAAACGTGCTGGGACTTCACTATTCTCATGCACTCAAGAACTATTCTTCGTGCTTTGTAAAATTCATATTGAGCATATTTTCCAAAATATATTTAATGAATTTAATAGGTGTCTCTTTTATCAACAAAGCGTAAAGCTAATTTTTTTGTCGCGGTGACTAAGTGACAGAACACAGACATTTAAGGCTTTGACAAGATACAGACACTTTGCCCCAACAAAACTCCTTCATGTCATTTCAGACATTGGAGAATTTGCATATGCCTGTCAGATATGATACACCAAGATAATAAGGAAGACATGCCTTTTTCGATTTGCATATGAATGCCATGTGGGAAATCCTAGGGCATCTCAAATGTCAGTAGATGCCTGTGTTACGGCAACTGAATCAAACTTTCACTGTTCATATATTCCCTTAACACCGATGCTCTCTGGCAGCATAAGAAATAATTCATTTTTATCCCTTTTGTTGGTATGGACACGGTCTTACCTCATTACAGTAGTTCTTTGTGCTAACTTCATTGAGTTTTCAACACTACTTTTGGAAACAAGGCACATTCCAAAACAAATTGTATAAGAGTCTAGATAACAATGGCTTCAAAAGAGAGCATTAATCAAGACCTAGCCCCTGGTGCCTGAATAACTTTCAAAAGGAGACAAGCAGTGTTTGCTTTGCTTTTTTTTTCTCAGCTCAGACTGTCCAAACTGAATTTAAGCCTAGGGCAAAATGAGCTTAATAAAAAAAGTTGAAGCTGAATTAAAAAAAAAAAAAAAAAAGAAGGAAAGAAGGAGGTTACAGTCAAAAAGAGTAAGAAGGCCCACACCAGATTTCATCCTAGCTTTACACTAGCTTTACAATGGTGTAATGACATTGACTTCTAGAGGACTGTTTTTATGCAACTGAGAGCAGAATTGATCCAGTGCATGATACTGAAAAAGCCACTGAATTTACTTCAGAGAGATTTTTAAAATATAAAATTTGAAAATAACTTAATGTCCATTGTTGGAAATACGTTCTTGGAAATATATTTGAAAGGAAACTTTTGGTATTTAGAAATTTACTGTCCTCTTTTCCATTTTTGTGCCTGAAGTAAGTAGTATTCTGCTTATGACATGACAGTTGTTTTTATGGCACCTCAATATGATGTCACTAAGAGATGATAAAAATCTAATAAAATAATAAACAGAATAAACAGAAAAGAGGGAGTAATAATTGATTAGGCTGAAGTATTTAGTACAGATTAAGTAATATTTTTGGAGAACTGATGTTATCAATGAGAGTGTGAAAAGGCATTAATGATTCAATTAATCTGTTTAGTTTTTACTATACAAGCAGATGTTAGTTCTGAATATTATATAAATAAATTGATTGAAAATGTTTTGTATTGCCCTTTCCTACCCAAAGACCAATAGGTGTCAGCAGGGTTTCTGTGTATTCATTTGGCAAAAAATAACATGCTATAGCAGCATGCTATACAGAATAATTCAACAACAGATTAATACACTTTTTTTGCCAACAGAGACCACTTTCTGTATGCAGACAACTATGCAGGGAAAGAGTGGTTATTATTTTTGATCCTCAAGCTGGATTCCCTGGTAAAATGGAATAAAAGAAAGACAGTGATTAAAAAATTAGTCCTTTATTCAGTATTTGAGTTATGAAAGAGTCCGGAAAATCTTTGTAAATGTCTGCCAGTAAATTGATGCTATATATTATTAGCTAATATACTAGAGAGTGCACTCTGAGACTTTATATATGAACAAAATAAAAATACATACAATATTTTCACAATATAATACACGCATTTAAAAAGAATCTCAAAATTTTCACTGATACTTATAAATCATGGAGAGAATTCTGTCTCTATCAGAAACACAAAGCCATTTTTTTTCTGAGACATAGCATTATATTGGTTCTACCTTCTTTATTTTTCCTGATAACTACTATAGTATATAATTTTTTAAAATATATATTTAATTATTATTGCCCCGTTCTATTAAGAGAGGATTTAGAATAAAGCATGCAACTCCAATGGCAACAGGAGGTGATTCCAATGAACTTCAATTCCTACACTACCTGGCAAAAGCAGAAGCCAACCAGCTCTAATATGGCAACTCAAGAAATTGTGCCAGAGGCAGTAGAGTCTGTCCCCCCATTATTTAGGACTTGTCTTTTCCCAGGTGGTTTGCAATTTACACGAAGCCCATCTTCTTAGCCGTTCTCTGCCTAGAGCAGAGGCTATGGCAGGTATGATCAGATTGCACAGACAGGGAGAAAAAGCAGGCAGACACCTTCTCTATCTTGTTTGTTCACCAGCAGCCTGCAAGCTTACAGCTGAGACCCATTTGTACTCCTCTACTTTCCCAAGTAGCTTGAGAATGCACACGTTTTCTGTTCTTAAGCATTAACCTGAATACAGTTTTTCATGTATGTGATTCTTGTGAATGCCTTTCTCCCGTGTGTCTCTCTCATGTATTTTGCCTTTATTCTTTCAGAAGAGGTTTGCCCTCAAATGAAGTAAACTGACTGAAAGCACATCAACTGAAAACAGATGTATGAAAACTTGGTTTGTTCCTTGCCCCTGTGAAGGTCAGTGACAATCATAGTGCCTGGGAGAATAGATTCCCAGGCAGGCCATTGGGTGACATTTCTTCTGTGCTCTTCTTTCCCACAGTTTATGGAGCTGATTTAAAGCTCATGGAATCACTGGAAATACTGTAGCTATCTCCTCTGTGTCTTAGGTCAAGTCCCCCAAGTCTCAAAAGAAAACTTATGAGTTTTCTGGCTGGCACAGGTTATTTCATTAGAATGCTTGTGTCTCTTGTGAACCGGGAGAGTGGTTTTATTGATTCATGCAGCATGATCCAGTAAACAGATGACAGTGGCAATGTGCCAGGAGGATTTTTCAGAAGCACCTGCTGCTGCTGCCACTTTTCCTGAGCTTGTAACCTCAGCTGTGTGCCTCCTCCTCTGTTTATCCTTATCATTTCTTCTGTTTTCATCCCAGATGGTTCTTAAGTAGCGAATGTAAAAATTACCTAGAATCTGTGTATTAGGCATATTGGGCAGGCTATCACTTGCTTACAAGTTGTCTGCATCTACACTGTGAAACATCAGCAAATCTGACAGGAACAGTATCAGTGATCTGCAGGCACTTTTCTCTCCCTCTTCATAACACTGATGATTCTGCTTAGACAGAAAAAGGAGAATACCAGAAAATTCCTATTGGGGATTTTTCACATTACTTTTCTGTAGCCACTGGAGGGAGAAAAAGTAAGAAATCAAGGCAGGAGAATTTTCTATTTACCCTCAAATAAAAATGGGTTTAATGCAAGTACAAGTTCAAATTGTTAGTTTACACTAAATACTTTTTCTTCTTTAGAGCAAAGATAGAAACACAACCCCCCCCCCATGGCACAAATAAAAAAATTGACTTGAATAATACCTACTTAGTAATACAGCTATTGTAGCCATCATGCTGTTACTATATTCTGCTGTTATTATATTCAAAAAAAACCCCAAAATTTCTAGGTAAGGTAATATTTTTTATTAGTTAGTACAGTTGGAAAAAACAGTCAAAGGCACACAAGCCTTTCTCCAGATTTGAAACCACAGTCTTACTTGAGTTCTTACAAGAACTGCCCTTTGGCCACACTGATGTAGTCTTTCAATTTTAAAATATTTATTTCCCCTACCTCTACTGTTTAGTTCTGGTTCTGAAGAGCTATGTAGGTTTGCTGTCTGAAAGAGACTTGATTATGTTGTATATTCAAAATAAGGCCCTGAAGTGGCATTATATCCACTGCTCAGTCCATTTTTGTTTGCTGAATTTCTTCTTCAGACTTTTACAGAGTTGAATCATGTTAGAAGTGGTTTCTTCTCAGGTGCAAGATGTTCTTTTAATAGGCTCAGGAAGATAATTCTCAGCTCTTCATATTTTAATATATTATATAGCTATTTATCTGGACTGAAATTTCAGGGTTTTGGAGAGAACAGACTATTCAGCTCAAAATGGTGAGGCATTTAGACAGAATAATAATGTAGGCAAGCAGAATTGTTCCCTCGGTCCCTGAACGAGGCTGCTGGATGGTGCTGTGAATTTTTCCCCCCTGGTAGTTTGCTTTTTGCTAAGGTAATCTGTTACATTTTATATGTGTTTTAAGCCAGAAGTTCTCTGCACTGGGTCAAAATCTCAAAAGTGATAGTTCTTTACTTTGAGGGTAGTGGAGCACTGGAACAGGTTTCCCAGGGAGGTGGCTGAGGCCCCTTCCCTGGAGACATTCAAGGTGAGGCTCGACAAGGCCCTGGGCAACCTGGTCTAGTTGGGGGAGGACCTGGGGGGCGGACTAGATGACCTTTGAAGGTCCCTTCCGTCCCAGATGATTCTATGATTCTCCTGTTACAATGACTGCTGTCCCCTCAGCTGCTAGGAGAGAGAGAACAGGTGAGGGTGCTTGGTATAAGATCTTGGTATAAGAATCTTGGTAAGATTCTTGAGTTTGTCTTCCTTATATTCTTTTAGAGAATGTTAGAAGAAATGTTATAACTCTGGTTTGGGTTTTGTTTTTTTTTTAAGGAAACTTAGTTGCTTGTTCTTGTTTTTCCAATTTTTGTAGGAACTCTCCCAGAGGAAAAGCGTGGGTTGTATCAAACCCCATCTGCCACAGCTGTGATAACCATCTTGCAGACATTCATGGCACAGAACAAGACTTAGGGATTCAGACCTTAGAGAATGCATTTGAAATGCTGCAAATTTAGCCAGTTGCCTCCTGCTTCTGAATTAAGCTGCAAATCTTGTGAATCAAGGAGCTGTACAGTATGGCAGCTGTATGCCACAGTAAAATATGGTCCAGAAAAAAGAGGTAACATGGTAAGAAATCAATTAATTTACATTAAACTATTTGTTTTGCACTGGGCAACAATTCTTTTTGCTTACTTTACAGTGATGCTTTTATATAGGAACTAATATTTGGGACTAATATAGGGACTAATGACAGCTTTTGAATCATATGGTCTAGTCCTCCAAAACAGTAATTCTCAAGCTGTGAAAAAAGTAAAAGCGCTCAACTTCAAGGTTTGGGTATTGGTTCCACCAGAGAGTGGGATGAGTAGTAGGGAAGAGAGCTGTACCCTTGAGATAGAAACTTGACAATGACAGAAGCTTGTAAGATTGTTAGAATTTCCTATGTTCAGCTGAAGCAGGAAAGAAAATTTTTTATGTCTGTTCCCATTTTTCCAAAGACAATAGGAAATGAAGTTACCTTTCTCTTAGCGTTTTAAATTAGCTATATCCTTTGAACTAGTTCTTGTTCAGGTTGACTTTCCTTTCAAAAGATCTGCTATTCCTTAGCAAATTCAGTTCAAATCTTGAAAATATTCTCATCAATATAAATTTATAATCAGAAACAGGTTCCTCTTCACTGGGTAGATTACACCAGCACCTGAAACTGAGTTCTTTTTTAGAGAAGAAAAAGAAAGGAAAAAAATAAGAAAAATGCCTGCTTTTATTTGCTCTCTAATAAATGATAATAAAATAAATTATTGAAGTCAATGAAGCATTCCATTGGAAGGAAAGAGAAAAGAAGATGGTGTAAATATATAATTGGCACGAGTGGAAATTGATAGAAGTCCTCAGTTATGTTTTTCATCTAAGCAAGGAATCACAAATTTTTCTGCTAGGTTATTTTAGATCTAGAAGTGCCAAGATTGCTAGAGGTAGTCGAGCCAAAATATTTTTTTAATTCCATGAAAAAATCAAGTTCCTTTTATAGAAGAAATAAGATTATGAGAAACAATTGTCTGAAATATATGAAATAATTGTCTATTCAAGTTTGGTATCTCAGAACTAAGACAATGAAATAAACATATGAATTGCTTTTTTTTTTTTCATTAAAACAGGCATCTAACCAAAGAAGCCTCAACATCAGCTGTTATATTGGTAGGGCAATGGCCTAAGAAGCATTACAGAATGCCTGTGTAGCAGTGTGATTTTTAGACTTATATTTGTGACTGGTAATTAAAAAAGATGAACTTAGGAATCTCATATCACAAGTCTTGGGCTTACTATAGTATGTAAGTTCAACTGAAAGGAAGCTGTGAAGTGGAAACAAGGAGACGTGGTCGTATTACCCATATTACAAGTTTTCAGTTCATACCTGGAATTCAGTACTTTTGAGCTAGCAAAAGCTATGAGCGATTGGCTGAACCAATCACCAATTTTGAGGCATTGACCATGTTGAGAAAGGATTAAATGTGTTCTCTTGTCTGACAAAGACTGATGATACCTCACCCAATCCAAACATAGGGGAGAAGTTAGTAAATAGGTGAGAAGAAGAACCGTGGTGTGGTTTGAGCAGACCTGAGACAAGACCCTTAAGGGCATTTAGGTGCCCTTAATCAATTTTTGAACAAAGGCAAACCCCAGAAAAAGGCAAAGTGTTGACTCTAAGACAGTCACTATGGATATGACTTATCAATATACATACCTATTTGCCATTGATTTTAGTGGCATTTAAACAGATGCTTAAATATTTTCTGTAATAGTGGTAACTTTCTAAAGCAGGGACTTTTGTTCCTATGCTTTAGGAACACATGGATAAGAAGGTAATAAGTACATTTTTGATGGAAAACATTAGCTTATAAAAAACCAAAAAGCAGACTTCTTCCTGACAATGAGTGAAGGGCTTAAATAGTTACTTTATTAATATTTGCTCCAGGAGAACTGGTTGCAATTTTTAAGGTTATCTTGGTTTGAGAAGCAGTAACATTTGCTGGAGTTATGACTGGGCTGAAAAGCACTGAGGAATCCTGAGCTCTGACCAACTTTCTTCTACACCAACAGGCCTGAGAGCAGTCAATGGAAAAGTTTAAGAGGGTCTGGGATGGCTCGTATCAAAGAACATAATTAAACCAAGAGACATATCTTTAATCAAACTTTTGCATTACCTGTCATAAATATTTCTCTAAAGAAAAACATCTTTTTGTTGAATACACCGTTGGCCAAAAATCTTAGGGCAAGCCTGACTACTGCTGAATAATAAAGTAATAAAGAAATACTGCTTGCTGCTGTGAAAGTAAAGAGATAATAAGCTCCTAGAAATTTTCTGACTCCTAGACCTGCTGAGTGAACTTGAAGATACTGCAGATATATTGTACTTGAGGTGTCTAGCTCAAGACTGGACACAGGAAAAAGGACAGTCTTATCAGAAAAAAAAAAAAAGTTATCATTAGGGTAAAATTTCTCATAAACAGCAGAGATTTAACTAATGGCTGTTTGTCCAAACACTCCTGGGAACTGCTTTTTATATGTGAAGGAAAAGATCAGATGGCAATAGATGACAACAGATGACAATAGTAAACAAACACAAATGCTCTCAAAACATAGCTGGAATTTATATTTTTCCATATTTTTATTGAAAGTGCCAAACAGCACTACTGCTGATCCTAAAAAAATGGTGCCCTTGATAAAAGTGATAAGGTTTTATAATTTTTTTAAATGAAGCTTCATATTGCTGGATTATATTTTTAAAATAGAATGTTTATATGCAATCGTTCAGGAAAACAGCAACAAAAAGATGTACACAGGTCAAAACAATTAGGTTAAAAGTGGATACCACAGGCAGATTCTCAAGTTGATTACAGACAAAGAGCTCAGGAAGAGCTCAATTGCAAAAGAGGATGGTGATTGTAGACCTTTTTTTGCTTTCCTTGGAGATGGAGGAGTAGGGGTGTATCATTAGAGTCATTAAATAGCACTTGCTTTCCTTTTTAAAAGAGAAGAGGAGTCTGAAAAAAGCCAAACCTACATAGTTAACATGAAATTTAAAAAATTAAAGAGAAAAATGTTTTGTTATATACATGAGGAAAAAAAATGTATTATGGTAGCTAGTAACACATGAAACAGTGATTTCTAAACATTTGAACAAAAAGACTTGTTTTCTTCTTTTGAAGAGTCAGATCCTGAAATCTTTGCTCAGTTTTCCCTATAAATAAATACACATTGATGCCTTGGCATACCAAAGATTAATAACTGGTGAGAGGAGAGGAGAGGAAATGTATCAAGATTTGGAGTGAAATTGCCTAGGTCTGTGGCTGACCTGTTACAGAACAGCAAATGACATTCACTTTGCGTGGCCCATAAAGTTATCAAATACAGTGAAGAACAATTAAGTGAAACTCCCTGTTAAGAGCTTTCAAAGAACACACAGAAGTCATTACTCTTTCCTTCAATGCAGTGTGATTTCACAAACTGGCACAAGAGCCTATCTGAGTGAAAGAATAAATGGTAATTTCTAAAGAATACTAACTTTCCCCACCAAAAAAAGAAAAAGAGCAAGATAGGGAGGAAGTTTTAATCTCCAGTGATTTACAGAAAACATAATAGAGGGAAACATAAAAACCTATGTCCTTGGATCTAGATCTTGATAAGTATGATATAAAGGTTTTAAAAAACCACACAACAATTTATTTTCCACTTCCTTAAACAGTGTTTCTGAAGTCCTGTCTCATCTGTTTATATGAGAATGCCCTGTTAGATTCCAACCTCCAATAACTCAGCCCCTGACTTTATGAGGTTTTGTGTTCTCAAAACATCCTATTTGGCCATGAGAGCTGCAAATATATCAGGTGCATGACACATGGTTAAGCTATCACTTCATGGCATAACTTTTGTATATATGAAAACCCTTTATCTTAGAAAGGAAAAGGTGATAAGATTAAATGTCCTTCACAGAGGTCTCGGAAAGATGGTTTTTTCCTGACCTTATGCAGTATTCCATAAGGACTTGGACATTATGGCCTTAGGTATTCAGACAGTCATCCTTTCTCTTTGGTTTAACTATTTAACATAAGAGTTCTAGACAAAAATTGAAAATAAGTATTTAGTTCTTATATTCTCTATCAGTCACACAATGAATGGCATGGTAGATACTGATATGATTCATAGCATTCAATACTTGTTCACTAAATTACAGTATCACATGGGGTATGTTGATGCAGATTTTTAGTGATGTTACCTCAAGAAGTATTGTTGCAAAAAGTATTGACTTTAAAAGGAAAAGAGTATCTTGTTTCAGTGTAAAATGGTGTTATTATTCTGGTTTTTTTCTGATTCCTGCAGCATAGTTACCCTTGCCACAAGGTTGGGCTGTCTATTCTGTGGACTCTAAGCCTCTAGATTTTCATCTTAAAAGCAATGGAAACTATGCCTAGAATTTTACATTAGGAATGATTGTTCACATCAGTCAAACTGCTTCAGTACAATGTATGCTCTGTGACTGTGACTGCCAAAGATACTCTTAAGGGCCTGTTCTTATTTCTAATTTGCTAACCACTATACCATCACATATGGATTATACATACGTTTTATATAAGCACACACACACACACACACATACATGCAGGTGTATATATATAAAGAATGCACTCACACAAGTATATAATTAATCATTTTATGTTTTATTATATTATATATATTATATTTTAAAATTACACACACATATATATTTTCAAATGAAAGGGCTTAATCCATTTGTCTTTATTTAAACTTATTTAGTCTAAGTACAAAAGGATCTTTTCCCTTGGTGAAGACTGACAAATTTCCGAGTTGCAGAGGTAATAAATATTTATTAAATGTGAATGTTAAGAGCAAAACACAGTGCTAGAGTATCCATAGCTCTAATATTCAAGGTATTATTGAATCACTAGATGTAGCAAATACAGGATCACCAACACAAATTGGCAGACTGAATTTTTGGAGTCTGATTATTTCAGAAATTCTTATATAGTAAAAAGGTTTATGAATGGAATTGAAAGACTCTCCCAAATAGATTGTGAAAAGTTGTGAAAATTAAATCTTAGTCATTACTTCAACTTTACCCCTAGTTATACCTCCATTTCCCCTTTTCACAGATCTTTGACTGAGATCATGCGTGAAGATGCAGTCTGTATGATAATGGAGTCACACTGCCACCTTAAAACTTCCACAAAAATTTTAAGTGCTCTTCCCTCCTTGTATTTTGTTGGCAGCCTTTTAGGAATTGCACCCATTCATCAGCACAGCCCCTCTCGATCCCAAGAAATTGCTGCTCTTTGTTTATTGTGGAGAATGATGCAACTGATTGAATATTTTCCTATTCCAGATTTACACAGGCTGACTACCTTATTCACTTTGTTCTTTAAAAATAATGCATTATTCATAATGATGCTTCAAATCTGCTTTAATCTCCATTTATGTGATGAAGTATATTCAGCTGTGAACAATCTTTCATTTAGCTTTGAAATAATCTGGCATTAGGCAATAGTTTACAGAGGTTTATTAACACAAGTTACAGATGATTTTGATCAAGATAATCTCTGTTAACAGCTAGTCTGCTTATTACAGAGTATTTTTTCCTTCTATAGTATGTTGTTTTCTTTTTTCTTTGCACCAGGTGCATTAAATTGAATAAAGAGTACTTTTATGTGCCATAAATACAAAACCTCTCTATGCTTGCTTTTCTTTATTATTGTCTTCTTCCATCACCAATGAAGCCTTATTTAAACACATGTATGATTTAGTACAATCTTCCACTGTGAGCATGGATTGTGTATATTGCTTTTTCGTGTCATGTTAGTGTGATGTGTGAGACATTTGTGACTGAACATCATTGATGTAACTATGAACTAGGCTTGAGGGGGGTTTATGTTTGTTTCGGGTTTGAACAATAGTGGGAAGAGTAAGCTAATAGCCCTTTAATTTAAAATATTCCTTGGATCTGAAGGAGAAAAAATCTGACCTCCAGGGAAAATGTTATTAGATTTTCATTTAAAAAATATGTTAATAGAGGCAGAAGACTAGTAGTGATAAGTATATTATGGTATAATCAAAGGGTTTCATGTAAAGGAGGGAAAAACCTTTAAAGGCTAAAATCACTTAATAAGATGATGTTCCACTCTATTGAACATTATATTATTTGATTAATGTCTAATTATGATCTTATTTCCCCAAATCTGAGTGCATATTAGAAATTATGGATTTTATAGTTTTTTCCATGCATGAATGCATGGACATGCATGAAAAATATTTTAACCATTCATGACGTTCTAAAGACAGAGCATTGATTTTGAGGAAATATCTTAACTTCCCCCTTCTCTTCCTAATCCCTTGCCAAGACTGAACATTTTGTGCTATGTTTCCAGGAAAAATAACACTATAAGATTTTTCTTGTCAAAAACCTGGAATAACACCCTTGTCTTCAACATTTTAAATTCATCTCTATTGTTACTTTAAAAAGTGAACATTTTTTTTAATTGGACTGATATGTGCATGTATTGTATGCTTTTTACCAGTAATGTTCTTTTTATTATGACTGGATGAAAATGTTCTATGAATTTTCCACAGTTTCTCAGTGGAAAATGATTCAGGCTTTGTTTTTTGAGAGTTTCTGCTGCCTATGAAAACATTCCAGTATCAAATTGGAAAAGTTTGTGTAGGGAAATGCTTGGCTCTTGCCTGAGTTGTAGCTTTTGTAACCATGCTGACTCTTCTATGAGTTGGGCTTCCCAACCTGACTCAGGATGCCTGGAGGCTTTGAGACCAGCAGCATCTTTTCCCCAAGAAGGAACACTTCCGTGAAGATTTGTGGATGCAATCCAGGTTGTCTGTAGGAAAAAAAAAAAAAAGTGAGAATGTTCAATCTCTGAAATACAAATGCTACATTGAACACAATCAGGGCTCCAAATTGAAAAATATTGCTTTGGAGTTTTCCACCACAAGCTGGAGATTTTCACTGAGGAGAAACAGGGAAGGAGAGAGGCACACCCTGCCCTGCCCCTGCCAAATCATATCTGAGATAATATTATCACATTTTATTTCCAGCAGCACTGCTAACCCAAGGCAGTTTGAAGAGAATGAGCGAAAGTCTTTTAATTTTGGTGCATCAACTCCAGGACAGTCTGATAATTCCTATTAGTTGCCTTCTGCAGCCATCGCTGTAAATGTTAGTCCCACATCTTTGACAGAACATGGCAATCTCTGTTCCTCTGCTTAGCCTATTTGAGAAGAGGGAGAGTTACCTGTTGTCTCAAGGGTAAAGCATGAGCAGTTGGAGCATACTGGAGAGACAGCTAACAAACCTTTGATTCATAAACCAAGCCTCGGTGAGGTAGGTTTAAGAGAAGTAGTACAGACAGAAATCTCAGGCCTGTTTTTTCTGAGACTTTTAAAAGCAGAACTCAGTAGCGAATGCTACCAGGTCATGTCCTATGTTTCTGTGATGAGGGCTTAATCATGGCATCAAATTTATATTAAATCTTTCATCTGTATACACATATGTGCCTGATTGGAATACTGATGTCTGCTCTCATACTTCATAACTACATATGAGGAAGAGCCAGGAATTCTGCCTATGTTCCTTGAATTTTCTGCTTCAGGCATCTTCACATGGGCTAGGGCTCATTTCAGCTGGAGAAGAACTGTTTTTCAGCTATTCTATGGCTGACTAAAGGAAATACGCTACCATGTTCCCTTTCTGCCAACAGGTGTTAGTAGGTTGTTCAGTTAGCTATGGATGGACTGTCCACATAGCACTCGGACATGACACGGCCTGCATTATGCTGGAAGCGTGCGAATGAAAGAGCAGTTCTTGCTTGTGAGATTCAGTTGCTCCAGACTGGTCATTTTTGAGTAGCTTTGCTCTGCTCTGCTTTCACCATCAACTGGATTTGTAATTCACATCATCTGACTCAAGCAAATGTTACAGGTTTATTCCCCACACACGCACACCTGAGAAGCTGGGAGTGAAACAAAGTCAGGATAGCTCAGTTACTCGCACAGCCCCAGATTAGATCTAGGTCTTCATGTTTAAAATGTTACTGCTTTCTTCAGCGTTTTAAAGAGATTCATCACTGTTGCTTTTGGATGCACCCCATATAGTCATTTTCCATTGTAGAGAGTAGTGATCCCGTTGGGAAATGCTACTGCATGACAAAATGATTAAGTAGGGCTTATATTTTACAAGTGCCTGGTTTTGTCCAACTGACTGCATTTAGTATTCTTTTTTTTTTTTCTTTGTATTTTCAACTGGAAAGTTTTCTCCCATCAATGGGAGACAAAAGTTCCTACTGAAGTACTACCTCTTGTTCTGTGTGCAACAATTTTATCTGATCTTCTAACCTATGCTTCATAATCCATAGTGAGTAAAGTATCATGTTTCTTTACAGCTCTGTCTGGACAACAGTGATAACGATCTCTTCTTACGAAGATATCTCTTGTGAGTCAGCTGCTCTTCTTCAATGTGAAATCTGCCATACACTCTAACTACATTCACTGTATGTATGATTAATAATATTTGGTGCCTGGCCATAAATCCTACACTTGAGACATACATACTTCTACCATCTTTTTCTGTTTAACCTACCTTGGATAGTGGTAGCTAAAATGGTAGTGTATTTTTTTGCAGTCTTTTGTGCTATTTACCCTAGAATCTGCTTATAAGACACCATTTCCTTTTCCTTATTTTTTTTTGAATATCCATTTGCTTCTTTTCTCTTTTCTTATTTATACTACCTGACACAAGAAGACACTTGATTTGGTTTTGGAACTTGCTTCCATTTCCAGTCAGTCCCTTAGGCACCTTAAATAATATTTTTACCTTTTTAGCATATATCCCTGGTTCATACCAGTTTTGATGTCTGCTAGCCCAGCCATTTTTCCTTTTCAGCTACTTTTCTATTAACAAAATGAATATACAGTGTAAGTCCAGTACTGCCATTAGCATACAGCAGCAGACAATTGTTACTGAGGTGTTAAAAACTGCCCAATATCACTTTACATTCCATATTTTCACAAAAACCCTCACTTTCTGGGGTTAAATGCCAAATGAAAATGTAAACTTTCATCTGTCATATGGCCACAGTTATGAAAGAGAAGTCTGAAACATGACACGTTATTGTAGAAGCAGAGAAGTCCGAAAAGAAGTATAAAGAGTTCAGTTTTTTGTAATATCTTCATTTTTGGGGAACTTAGGGTTTCTGAAAGTAACTGACAATACTTTGTCCTTGACAGAGGTTTCTGGAGGTCAGGTAGCAGCCCTGCACAGTAGATGATTGTAAACATTCCTTACACTGGTGCCTGTGGACTTCAAAGAATAAAATATCAAGGTATGTAAATAAATCATAGGAACCAAAGGTCTAGGTTAAAAAAAAAAAAAAAACACACCAAAAAAACAAGCCTAAAACACAAAACTAAAGTCTTTCCCTTATGAGCAGCAGGGCCCTTTCACACTTCATCCTCCTGAATGCTTGGTTAAAAGAGCTGCTGGGCCTCAGAAACATACCATGTACTTCCCTTCCCTTCCCTTGTTCTTTATTAAAGAAAATATTTGGATAAAAAGGGATCCTTGTTTCCCAACAGTTCATCCGCCTCTTTTGTTTATTCTCTACCTGGTGTCATAGTCCTCTGAGTTTTAACAGTGTAGTAATTTCCATAGCAGTCCTGCTGTGATGTCATAAACAGAGGATTAGTATTTCAGATTTTTAATAGGTAGAAAAAGAAAGATGAACATTCAAACAAAGACTCTGTCTTCAAGTAAATATCCTTTGTAATGTACAATAGGAAAGAAAAATAGGTGAAATGTCTATACCTAGCCAGAACTGTATAGCTTTTTCAAACTTTTCCACACACTCCCAAGATGGACTTCAGGAATGCCACTGCCTTTTGTTTTTATCCTGTCTTAGGAAGCTGGTTCTGTATTTTTTGGGCAGAAGAAAGCCCTTGGCAAAATTTCAGACTTGAATTAATTAGATTTTAATGACCTTTTTGTAATGCTAAATGGCAGGATCCCACCTTAAACAGAGGGCTGGATTCCCAAAATAAATAGTGCAGAGAGAATTCCTCTCTGATGGAGGTAGAGCAAGGTGGGTATGAGGTGAACTGGGGACTGCCAGGCAGTGCTGCTGCTCAGCATGTTTAGGGCTTGGGGCTGTGAAAAAACATCAGATGTGGTTCTAAGGAGGCCATCAATTACAGTAGTCTCTAAGTTTATTCTATTCTGCATTGTCGATCACACATTTCTCTAAAACAGATAGGTGGGTTAGACAAATTGGGTGGGTTAGTCAAGCACATAAATAATTGAGCTTGTAAGATTTTAATTAAAAGCACTATGAAACCTATGAAGCAATTAGAGTTGGAAACCTTGAATACCAGCCTCCAGGTGTAGCTTACATACCTCTGATGCAAGTTTAAAAAAATCTCTAGGGGTCAGATTGTGCCATCAGTATTCCCATGGGGTGGTTGTTTATTATCCAAGTAATCCCTTTGAAATTGAGCATGTTTAGAACAGCAAATTCTGTTCCATATAGCTACCGGCAACTGACCAGGTGGCAAATAAGAACTCTCTGAAATATTAGCCTTCCATATTTTTCTCATAATTGTATTGTAACTAAAATAAGGCTTTAAGCGAAGTATATTTTCACTGTTGCCAGAATAATATTTCAGCATTAGCTACCCAAGTCATAGCATTTCACATGACTTCATGGATAGGAAGGTACAACCAAAGCCCTTGGGAAATCTTCATTTGTTCCTGATTGGAACTGTAACTTGCCTGAGACAAAAAAATACTGAAATAAGAAACTAAACATGGGCCAGTTTTAAGACCTGCAAAATACAATGTGCTGTTTTCTATGGAATGTGAACAATACTTCACTGATACAGATGCAATAGAAATAGAATTTTAAAGCTTTGGTTAAAAGAACCAGTACAGAGTTTTTAAAAACCTGGTATTTCACAGATACATGAAGCACTTCTCACCAAAGCACTGAATAGCTTACTCCAGGTGTATGTTTTAGATGTTCTGAAATTGATTCTTTTCTTACTTACATTGTCATAAAAGGAATTTGCTAAGCATCTACTCTAAAGGAATACCAGATCCTTGTTACCTTGCTGTGTGTATGCAGTCTGTTATACCAGTTCAGTAGTCAGAGCAATATATAACGTCGATATACTCTGCTACTATGGCTTTCCTCCATAGTTCTTGTACCAGAAACAAACTAGAATCATGCTGTGTTGCAGTATGTTGCTGGATGCAAGAGATTCCAGAGACTCTTTCTTGCACCCTGCTGCATCACTAGGCCAAAGTTGCCTGCCTATCTGTGTAGCTTCTTCCTTAATTCCATTTTAAAATACAAGATATACACACTAAATAACCTATTTGCTGTTAAGGAAATTAGGCCTATTTTTTTAAAAAATAAAGCACAAAAATAAAAGGTAACCCTTGAGTGGACTGGTTAAATAGTCTGCTACCACCTAGTTCAAGCTGATTTTCAGGACTGTATTTGCATTTCATATATATATATTACATGGACAAATTAGTAATACTGAGATGTGTTGATGTATGCATGCCTGTAGTAAGTTGTTCTGTAATTTGCCCGTACGAGTGGTTTTGTCTGCATGTACAATAATTACAATTATATTTGCAAATTAAGTATCTATTTATGTACATATGTGGGATAACTATACACAATTTTTTTTACTATTGGGATTATAAATTTTTTCACATGAACATTTGTCTTATTCATTTATCCACCCAATTTGCATAAATCTTCCTTCTGGGTGAGAGCTATCATAGCCTGCAAATTACTCTGTTCTTATCTAGACTAGAAAATATGTTTGCTGGCATTTGTACAGCTCCATCTATACACCAAGTTGTATAATCTATTAATGTCAAAACACTCACACCTTCTCTTCATTACACTTTCTGTTCCTGATGGTTAGAGTGGAAAGGCCTCCACAGCTGAGATATTCCCTCTAGCAGTTTATCTATGGCAGCATGGTCTAATCAACCAAACATTTCCACAGCTTTTTGGGTAGTTTTCTGATTGAAATTGAAATTGAAATTTGCATTGTTGTAGGTGAATTTACCTGGTATAATATATTACCAGTTGAAATCTAACCTGTTTTCCCCTACTCTGTGCTAATCACGATCCTGTAGACGTATGCAAAGAGAACCAGGTAAGGGGAAAAAAGGGAGAATTTAATGAATGCCACTGGGGGTACTTGGGGACTTGGTGGTTTTTTGGGTGAAGTCTTGTGTTGGGTTGTTTGGGGTTTTTCTTTTTTTCTGAGAAATTAATTTCTTGGTATAAGATGCCGTGTCAAGGGCAAAGAAAGGAGGGTAAAAATGACAGGTGAGGTGAATGTTGAAGTAACCTTAAATTATTTTCTCTGCTGTATGAGAGTGGAAGAATCTGTTACTTGTGAACTCATTATATAGTGGCAAGTGGTGGCAGGTTGCAACTGCAGGTATGTGGCCTTAAGCCATGGAGTAAACCCCTCTGTACAGGCACCTACTGTTGATGAGTTGTGTGCCACCACAGCTCCTGTTTTGCTTACCAGCTCCTCTTAGTGCCTGCTCCATATGCATAAGAAGTTTCACTACTTAATGTTTTCTGCTCAGGGAGCAGGAGCAGACTAAGACAGGATGAGGCAGGGAGCACAAGCTCAGCAGAAAGGGAAAATATATTGAGGTTTTTGTGTAGTAAGTAGATGATTGAGGGTTATAACACACATCACAGATCAGGGGAAAGGACAGAGGTTGAGAGGGTAAGAGAAGAATGATGACAAATGGGCATGGTATTGGGGCGGGAAGACAGGCTGTGTGGAAAGCAGATACAAGAAGAGAAAATAAATGTATATTCCTTTCTGTGCACTTGTGTTAAGTAGTGCATTTTCAGGGACTGCAGGCACATCACCTTCGCTCATAGCATAGAATCAAAGTATACTGTGGAAGCCCTGGTATAATAGTCCCTGATGTTCTTTAATTGAACAAAAGTTGGTAAAGAACTTGGGTATTATTACTTGTTAGCAGTAACCAAATTTATAAGAGAGTCCCCAGTCCTTCAAAATCAGACTTGAGAAACAGGGTATGCAAATTAGCATGCTGAATAGGGAAAAACAATAAATTTATTTAGACAACATGAAAAATAACAGGGGAGTAAATTTCTCATAGTGCTGAGAATCCCTAAGGATTTAAAACAGGGATTGTCTTTCCACAATAACACATTTCCATAATTTCTGCAGGTGCAGAAAGATCTTTGAGTAGGATCTACTCACAGAGTAGAATTTCACCAACGATGGACAATGCAAGAATATCTATATGGTTTAAAAGTCAGAGGGGCTCCCATAGGATTTTTGGGTAGTCTTGGTTTGGATTAAATTGGATTGCCTTGTACCATCGATTCCTATTTTAGCAGGATTCACTTAACTGTTCATTCCTGAAAGGTTAGGCTTCAAAACTACTGCTTGTGTTTCACGTGGGGCTGAGGGGCTACATGGAACACAAAATCAGCTCAAATTACCTTTCTAGATGTGTACTGATATGTGTGCTAATGATGTTTGAGCAGGGAAACTGGCTGCTGCAAGCTGCACTTCAAGCCTGAAGCTATACGGGGCCACGGTGGGAATCGGTGCTCCCCAGAGAGGAGACACACGGTTTCGCTGCCTTCCCTTTTCCTGTGGAGAGAGGGGGTGCCATAGAAACTGCTCTGTCATTTCTGCTGCTTTCCCTTTGTTCTTTATCCGAGCTTCAGAATGGTATTGTTCAAGGAAAAAGGTAGGGTTTAGACCAGTGTCATTCCAAAAATTTAATTTGTACAGTGCCTCCCCAAAATCTTGAATATTGAGGATCTTCCTGCCCAGACTGGACTTCGCACATTTCAGAGGACTTCTCTGAAGAAGTAGATTTCCTTTTGAACTTTTGCATTATATTGCACCCTATACATTACTGCTGCTCATTCCTGCTGTAGCTGCATTACAGTGTTTCCGTTCACAAAATTTTAAAGCTCTTTTGAGATAAAATAGCTACACCAGTATTAAAATATAATTATTAAAAAAATCTTGGAATTCTACAGTTTTGTAATGGTAACAAACCCATTAAACTGGACTTTGTTTGCAGCTTCCACTGAGGAATTGGACTGAGAAGTTAGCAGGCAGAGTGATACAGAGAGCAGTTTTTCGGGAGGGCAGAATGGAGTTGTTATATTTGGCCAGGTTGGAGGTCCTTTATTTTCTGAGCAAAGAATTAATCCTTGGACGACCAGAGTAGCTAGATTTAAGCTATGCATTCATATAGCAGCCTGTCCTTGTTTTGGAACATCTTCTTCTCTTTTTTTTTTTTTTTTTTTTAATTAACAAGGATTAATGAGAAAAAAACCCAGAGTAACAGTATCTGAGAACTCAGACATTAAAGGATCTGAGAAGATAATTTATTTGTTTAGGAGATAGTGATGCTGTGGGTTTCTGATATTGCTGTAGTTTTTCATTAGACAGCTCTTCCTTCTCTCTCACCATCATGAAGTCATCTATTGTGACTGATTATAGTCCTTGTTCTGTAATGGTTGGGTTGCTTTCATGTCTTGCTTCTCTCTCATTACTCTTCTCTTTCATGAGTGATTATTACCGTAAATTTGTTCTGAGCATATTTGGGGGTGCTGTGGGGGGGAAGTATTTGGGTCTAAAAATCAGAAGAATGTAGATCTTTTTGATGCCTGTTTTTTCCTCTTTTTTTTTTTTTTAAGAAAAGAAGCTTCATTTGGAATTAGATGAACGAGAGAAAATCAAGGATCTTACATTTTTAGAACCTGCTGATGTCCTTTCACAGGAAATTAGTTTCTAGGAGACACAACTATTATTTCATTTTTTAGTTGTTATCAAGTGTATTCAAATAATCATCAATTGATTGTGTTTACATAGTAAATAAATAGCCTTTCATTTGCAGCTTCAAGCTTTCCTGCTTGAAAAGTATTGTTTGGATGAACTATCGTGACCTGTTTGATAAACTATTTTCATTGGTTTCAGTGAAAGTTTAAGTGAAGCACTAAGAACAATTCCTGAAATGTTCCTAGCATACTCTGGTGAGACACCACCTGGAGTACTGTGTCCAGCTCTGGAGTCCTCAGCACAGGAAAGACACGGACTTGTTGGAGCAGAGGAAGGCTGCAAAGATGATCTGAAGGCTGGAGCACCTCTGCTGTGAAGACAGACAGAGAGTTGGGACTGTTCAGCTCCAGGAGAAGAGAAGGCTCCAGGGACAGCTCATTGTGGGCCTTTCAATACTTAAAAGGGGCTTATAAGAGAGACAGAGAGAGGCTTTTTAACCAAGGCCTGTAGTGACAGGGTGAGGGGTAATGGTTTTAAACAGAAAGAGGGTAGATTGAAACTGGATATATGGAATAAATTTTTTATGATGTGAGTGGGAAGACCCTGGAAAAGGTTGCCAGGAGAAGCTGTGAATGCCCCATCATTGGATGATGATGGCCTTTGAGCAAACTGATCTAGTGAAAGACATCTCTGCCCATGGCAGGGTGGTTGGACTAGGTGATCTCTAAACGTCCCTTCTCAAACCATTGAATAGTTCTATTCTATGACACTTGGCTATTTCTCCATTCACAAGATTACAGCTTGCTTCAGTTTTGATTTCCTGTTTGTTCCCACATTACTTTGTCCTGGGAAAATTATTTGACCTGAAAAGTTTCAGATGACTTGCCAGACTATGCTGCATAAAAGTGCTTTCCTTATTTAATTCATTGATTGTCTGAACAATGAAAAGGCTGAAACAATCAAGTTTTTACTGAGCAGCATTGAACAATACAACCATTCAGTACACGTTTTCAATGTAAAATATCACCTGAAGATTCTTTGCCTTTAAACAGAACTGAGCATAAATCACAAAACAAAAGAAAATGCTTATTGACCTCAGAGAATGTTCAATTGCATTCAATAATAAAACATGAAACATGTTGAAATAAAACATGTACTGGGCTTTTTGTTTGAGATAGTACTGAAACATGATATCACTCCTTCTCCTTTTGCACTTGCTGTTTAAATGAGAAAGGCAAAGAAAATTTCTAGAAGAGTTTATCACAACATATATAAAGAGGAAATATTAGCCACACAGAGCCACTGGGGAGGGGGGGGCGGCGGGGGGGGGAGGGATTTGCAAGGGGGGAGGAGCTAGTTCATTCGGTCAAGGCCTGGAGCTTTCTTTGTGCAGAGTTTTATATCACTAACTTTTATTTACAGAAAGTTTGTTGTCTCCCGCACTCAGTGGTGAAATGTTCGGCTTTTCTTATATGAAGTCCTGCTTCAAATGCTATGTTAGAGAGAATATTTTACATCAGCAGGTACATTGCACAAGTAATGTGGATTTTATTAAACTTGAGTTTCCCACTGAAGCTCATTTCAAGTGGAACTGTAGAGTTTTTTCAGTTGCTGTTAATAAAAGCAAAGCATTAGTGAGCCACCTTTAAAAATTATAAACTGACGTTTACCTCTAATTGAATTTAGATATTTTGCTCTTACATGTAGAAATGTAGAGCATTTTAGCAATGTGGAAAATGCAAATGTACAATGTAGAAATGTATGAGCAAAATATCTGATATACTGAGGAAAACTGTATTTCTGTAAATATTTTTGATGGTATTGTCCCTTATTTCCATGTGTCTGTCCTAGTAGTCTGTGAACTCAAAAAGGAGTAGCAATCTGAACTGTGTTTTTTTGTCATGATTGGGATTTCCTGGTTTTATCTTCCTGGAGAATTTGCATTTCTGCTATAGTTGAGCGAAAGCTGTGACTAGACCAAATGTATTAACAGTTTTGTGGGTTGTCCAATCCTGTTCTGGCTAACAGAAACTGTAATTTCACTTTTTTGGGGGGGGTTCATAGGACACATAAATGTAGCACTAACTAGTTCCACCAGATTCACAGCATTCTTCTGCCTGGATACCAACACAGGGCTGCAGGGCTGCTCTAAAGAGACACGGAATCAAAACTGGTTTCTTCACTTTTCTTCAGGTAAGAAATAAAATAAAGTTGTTTAAAAACTAGCAGGGAAGTACAAACTTAAGACAACCCAAGTCCCAGTGAACAAAAAATACTCATGAAAGTTGCTATGATCACCAAAGTGTACATCTTTCAAGGTGACTCAGATGTTTCAGGGCAGGGGGTCATACAAAATACTCCCATTGGTTTAGGTATTTAAATCCCTTTCAAAATCTGGCTTCAGTCATGTGTACTGCGCTTAGTTATCAGGACAATTGCAGCCTTTATTTTTCAATCTACATTTTTTTCTGAAGTTCTTCAGCATATATAATTGCTGAAATCTGTAATTAGCACATTTCATATTATTTCCTTCTCACTGTCTTTGCCATTTTGTCCTAAATAATTTTCAGGAACTGGAGAATGGCATGATTTTCAACAATATGGAAAAAAGTTGGGTACTGGATTTGAAGGTTTTAGATTTTGTCATTGTTTAAGAAGCTAAAAAATCACCAGATATTCAAGCTCATTCAATGGCAAGCCCCAGAGATTTTTCAAGATCTATTCCAAATTCCTCTCTGTCAGTGTCATCATAGTTGTTAGCTATTTGGAGTAGCAATAGCAAATCTGTCTTCACATAATTGATATCAAAATATTCAGTGGTAAAAAATTCAGATAAAAGGACTTACTTAAAACTCTTCAGATACAGCTGGTGTAAGTTTAACTTCAGAAGTTTTCTCACAGGAATCTGTACCAAACAGCATTGGTTGCAACTTTTTAACCTGTTTTGGTTTTACTTTTCTAAGAATATATGTAATAATGTGTGTATAGTAAAGGGAAATTTCTCATGTATGTCAAGTGAAATTAAAATTGAACAAACATTTTTAAGAAGTTTATTTTAAAGGAGAGCAAGACAGAAGAGCTCTGAAGAGATCTCAGACCAGTGTGGAAGAGAGATACTGTGCTTTGTTTGATTCTGGTGTCATCTGCTCAAATTTCACTGTAGCATGAGAAGATAAAGCAACTGGAATGAACTTCAGGGTAAAGTGAAAAGATGATACAGCAGCTGGTAGCATATTTTAAGTCCAAAGCTATTCTGGTTGCTAAAATCTCTTAAAAGTATTTATCAAGTGTATCAAACGACAAGAATATCAGAATAAATCTCATGGAAACTTCTGAGAACTGGACCTTTCTTAATTGAAATTACAGAGTTTACAATGCGATGCCAAATCAGCTAACTTCCACACAGTTCTCAGAAGCAAAAGGTACAATAGTATGTTTCCCAGCAATAAACAGAATCTTTTCCTGCTTTGTTATATCATTTAGAAAGAAAAAAAAAAAAAAATCAAAATTTCAAAGCCAAATCAGAAAATGGAGCTTTAATGATAAATTTAATCATATAATTAGCAAGGTATGAATAACCTTGGATAAGGGACACACAGTATCGGTTAAAGTGGAAAGAATGTGGCAGTCACACTCATTAGAGAAAGTGCTGAAAAATAAACAGAAATGCTAGAGTTCAAAGTTACTAAGCCGCTGCATTTAAAGGAAGAAATGTCAAACTATGCATTTCTCTTTGAGAGTCATAGTTATTGAACTGACTGCAAAAATATTGCTAAGAAATAAATTAGCTTGAGAAGTTTCTTGAGATAGTCTCTCAATGTTGTTGCTATTGCTTTTCATTTTTATCTGGAACACATTTCATTAACACTTAGTAAAAGTTTATAACACTAAAAAAGACAACCTAGGCAAACTGCGGTGTTATAATTCCAGACAAGTGGGCAAATTCCCTAAGGATGTTAAGAGTACAAAACTACATGAGAAAGCAGAAGACCCATACTTTCTCTCATGTCTGTAGTTGACTAAAAAAGGAAATGGAAATACCAGTTAATGTTCCACCTTACTCAAGACAGCTCGGTGGAAGTAATCCTTGGGGAGAGAAGCTTTTTTAAAAGGGAAAGAGAAATTTCAATAAATCTAGAACCACAACGTGTCTGACCCTTGTACAGAATGCCGAAGAGCTGACCAACAGCCTTACAATTGTTATGGGTCGGTCAGAGTTGCAGTCTAAGCACTTTTCTTCTCTCTATGATGATTAAATCCCACAGGTTGGGCAGAATTATGGTCCTGACCACAGTTCATCAGCAGCTTAAGGTGGAGGAAAGGGGAGGCATGTTACTTCTTGCAAAGCAAGATCTTTTTCTATATGCCAGTGGGCTCCGGGAAAACTTTTGATTCTTATAAGATCCAGTGTTTAGTGGCACACTATAAAACGTACTAAAATGTGAAATCATATTCATACTCTGCAGCGTGTAAGGATAGCTTGTAACTTCACAGATTATAGCAATCCTTTTTTTACAACAGTTTAAATGTGGTATTTCTGTTACAAAGATTACAGATGATGTAGAGTCTCTCCTACAGACTCTCCTACTGTCTTTCCTAGAGATTGATTTACATTTTCTACTGACTGCCATTCATAATGATATTTAAGTCTTTTTTTCCAGGTCTAAAGCTTCTTTAAGAACTTATTTAATTTAATAAACCATTTAGTCACATTGTGATGAAGAATGTTTTTCTGAATGTTTTCATCTTAGGGCATAGAAAGTGAGCTGTATGAAGAAGGACATTAAGAGACATCAAACCACTGAATGGATCCCATTCATGTGACAATTTAATTTTATCACATGCCATGAGATGAGATATCCATAATGCCTATTGGCCCCTCTGGACTTCAAGGCTGCTGATACTGTATAGAATCAAACCCAGGGTTGGTAGAAAAAATATGTATCGATTTTCCACTAGAGAAAACCTGTTTTTACAGACATTTTACTAAACAAATCATACCTGTTTTGATCTAATGTATTCTTGTACAAGTAGAAATAGAAGTTGGAAAATGTTTAGAAAATACTCAAAGACCCATTTTCATATTTTAAAAGTTTTACTGATCATTTCAAAACAATTATTTGCTTCTGATATGTCTTACAGTGTTTCAAATGAATTTGAAGTACAAATGAAATATTTCACATTTATTAAAAATAAAACATATATGTGGTCCAGTTTGGTCTTTTCAGACATATAAAATTATTTATGAGCTCAAAAACCAACTTTCTGATCAGCTGTAACTACGCTTGCAATAGAAAATAAAAATTCATAAACTATAATAATTTCTAATCTTGCATAAAACAATGAGTAATTTCAGTTAGTCACAGAACAAACACCCTGAAATCATGTAAGAATTTGGTAAATTCACAAGAAAGTAAAAGCTATTATAGAGTCAGCAAGTCTCCTTCTGGAGTGATAAAGCATTATTTTCAAAGCCACTGTCATCGAGTTATATGCACATGCTCATAATAATGAAAGACTATAAACTGCAACTTCATTGTGTCAATGGTACTGGGAATCTTAAATCACTATGACCCAAAGTGAGTGAAATGTATAGACCAAGCAGATCTTTAGATTTCTACATGCTTTACAAAGGCGAGCAAGCATTAAGATTCTGTATTTGGCAGATAGAAAAGATTATGACTTGAGTAAAGTTGCACAGGCAGTCGGGCAGTTATGAGGCTGTGGAAAGAACACCGTTCCAACACTCTCTGAAAGCCCTGTATCCCATGTTTTTCACCAGAAATTATCCACTGCAGGAGAGTAGAGGAACTGTGCAAAACAGCCTCTGTGTGCTTTTTGCACAGCATGCCTATCAAAAACCCGAAGTACGATATTTTAAATTTTAAAAACCATTGGATTATTGCTAGTTATCAACCAGGTCCTGATGAGGCAAAGGGCTTAAGTATCATTGTTAAATCCTTTGACTTCAATGAGCTTTGAATCAGTTGCTTTTTCATATGCATACCCTTTATTGCAAGTGTTTTCTCATGCAAAACAGAGTCTAAACTGGTTGCACTGCCTACTTGCATACAAATTCTGTAGTAGGGGTTTTTTTATGGTTAGTTACCATATCCAGAAGCATAGGACTTGTTCAAAGTATCAAATAAGCTTACTAGCCAGCATCCCATGTACATAATAAAATATAAGTGATACTGTAATCCTATGAGGAATTTGGTACCTGTAAACACCACTCCTTAAAAGTTAAGCTGAGCACTTCTGCACCTCTATTTTATTTCACAGACAAGAGCAGATGAATACATTATGTGAGGTTTTCTCTATTTAGGATAAGCAATTGTTCTGATTGTACTCTTAATAATTTTGTTAGTTTTTCATATCTCTTTGTTTTAGAAATGTGTGATGAGATCATCCCATACATTCACGCATGCTAATGACTAGTTTCAACACTTGCTAAAGAAAAATTCAAATGAAAACACAGCACAAACAGAAAAGACTTTGGCAGTAGTCTTAACTACAGCAATGTAGCTACAGATATATATTCTTTGGAGAAAAAAAACCAAACTTGGCTTACAATTGTAATGTTTTACACATTAATTTTATTCCAAGTTGTTTACAAAGGAGTGAGAGCGAGTGTGAAAGTGAGAATGAGAGTGTTGTATCAGTGACCTGGGTCAATAAATTACAGTATTCATGACAACTATTTCTCTTGAATGAAACATAATAAAAAAGCACCATTACTCAAAGATATAACTAAATAAAGAGTTGTGAAGAGTATATATGGGAAGGGCAGCTGGGACACACAAGAAGGGGAAGAAATAGGGATAGTCTATGACACACTGAAACTTAGTAGCTACTGTCTGTGTTGAAAAATGAGTGGTGTCATTAATATTAAAGTCGTAAAACAGGTTGTCAGATATGTCTGAGAACTATGGAGAAAGTAAATGATTAAGCTTTTCCTAGGCCTTGAATTTAAAAAATTGTTCATTTTTAAAGAATACATCACTGAAAAGATATGTTGTACAAGGACACAAATAACTTTGCACTGTACTATGTTTTGGTTCCTTCTGAAGAAAAGTATAAAGACTATATATCAGTTGTGAGAAAACAGAACAAAAAGAACACAGGAAGGAAGGAAGACCTAATAATTTCAGAGATGTGTGTAAAATGAATTGCTTACATACAAACTAACTAACAGTTTCATATTGGTGTATTTCTGCTTCCAACTGATTGTATAGATTGATTCACTACATTATTTATTCATATATTTGTATTTGTATTAAAGAAAATGGGGTCTGATCCTTTGAAAATGATGTTAAGCGTTTCTTTTTTATTTTTCATTTCACTCTTTTCGTGGAGACTAGAGGAGCATATGTTTATACACATGGTACATGGTAACAATTAATGGAAGGGAGGCCCTTTTTCGGTGGTATGGGGTTCAGTTTGAACCTGCATCCATTGGCTCAGGACCTCCATTTAATCTCAGGCTCCCTTTCTGGACTTTCAAACTGGACTTGCCAGGTTGATGTTGTCTTCCAATTGTCTGATGATTGCTAGATTCTCGGTGGTCCCTCTTGTTGTCACTAGCTTGCTCTGCTCACCTTGCTCAGGTATGGTCACACTGCAGATTTTTTGCATGTCCACCCATGGTTCCTCTCCCACTGTCTGTTGTGGAGCAGCCCTACTTTTGCTGTTTTCTTCCAGGAAGATCAGCCTGTAAATCTAGGGCACAGGACAGTTGACTATAAATCTTTATGGCATACCTTACAGAGAAAAGTTAGTTATGAACATAGTAACAGTATCATCTATTTGACAGTTGTTCCATAACTTAAAATCCACATGCCATGACATGTGGACATGACATTATGACAGAGAAAAGGAGACTACAGTCACAAGTCTTCTTCACCAGAAGTGGAATGAAAGGTCAGCAGTTAGTCTTTGTCCATCCATGCCCATTGTACCTTGTGACATACTGGTGCTCACCCAGAAGAAACAAGGCAACGAAGTCTCATGGGAGATGATGATCTAGCTTGGAAATGGCATGGAAAATGGGACATATTAGCCTTTAACCTTCCTTTGAAGTTATGGTAATTAGAGCACTACAGAAGGACATAGTAGCTATATTAGATAACAGAAACAAGATAGGCTTCATCTCAAAGAAGGGAAATTTCAGCTTAGTCTATGAAAAAGATACAGAAACTGAGGTGCTAAGAAGAGAAGAAACTGCAAACCAGCATTTTTAAAGGATCATGTTGTTTTCTTCAAACCTTGCCTATCACCGAGAAGTCTGACACAAGAGCTAACATCTCATTTCCACAGACATGCTGGCAATGGAAAACAGCAATACTGCCTCAGTGTATCAGAAATATAGAAAAAGCAGACCTTTGTATAAATTGCAGGGACTTGTTTGACAGCTGGAGAGAAAAAGTCCCTTTATAGGCTCTCTCCCAGACCATTTCCAACTTGTTTTAGGGGCTTGCATGCTTTTCCGGATGCAAGTTTTTGCAATAATTTTCTCTAAGTGTAGTTTCCTCACTGTTGTATGTACAAATGCAGGCATCTCTTGTGGAATTGCTAATGAAATAGCCAATGCAGTAGCTTAAAACACCCATGCTATAAGCACCTTTATTGTTGTTTTACCACCTAAGAATCTTACAGTTTTGCTTTTAAGTCACTGAAATAACTCAAGATGTGGACAGAAGCCTCAGTAGGATTTTCAAAAACTGAAATAGATTAACTAGTTGTGCAGAGCTTTTTGCAAGTACTGCATAAGCATGTAATCTTTAGATACTCTAATATCTTTAAATACCAGCACCTTGATAAATATCTATATAGGCTTCCCAGGAATATTCTTCCAGTAAGTAATAATCCTTCTTTCTAGAACAAAACTGACATTTCCCAGTTTACCCCCAATACACTTGACGTTATTTTCACTTCAGTCACTAGTGTCATGTAGTCCAGTTGATGCAGCAATCAGTAAAGACACTCCCCTCTTGGCTACATGTCCTACAAGGCAATAGGTCCCTTTTCCTTCTTGTCCTTCTTTGCCCAAAACACAGGAATTTCCATGCAGCTTCCATTCTCAAGAGACCACCCACCCTCAAGTGCTGACAACGGTTACTACATACTTGCTGTGCATTTCCCAATAAGGAATGGGGCCAAATTCTTTGACCTTTCATTTAGCATCCACATTAGTTTTGTTCCACTGACAATGCCTAGTCCTGCCTAGCTATGTTCTGCAAGACTGGCTGTGCAACCAGTTTTAAGGGCAAACATTTACAAGCGGCATTGCTTACTCACTTGTTAACCTCTCAAACAGTCAGAATCCTGGAACTGAGTATGGCAGCTATGAGTTCAGAAATAAACAATTTGGATTATTAGCATGCTCGCCCCATCCCCCTCCCCTCTGCTCCTTGCTTTCATGGAAGGCATCACCGTGGCACAGTGTAAAGCCAGCAGCTGCCACATGCTGAATTCTGCATGTAGCTTTGAATGCTCCATATTGAAAAACAGTAGGACAAGGAAAGGTTCACATAATCCAAGCAAAACAGATGATGCACAAGCAGGAGTGGCACTGAGGCAGGAAAACGGATGCTGGAGCTCCTCAATTTGGAAAAGGCTGAAAGGGATCCAGACATCAGTCCCTAAAAATCACTAGCGACAGGGACAAGGCATGAAGGCATTGACTGTTGATTGCCTCTTCAAGCATAAGAATAAGAAATCACCTAACAAAACCACTGTCTGGAAGGTTCAGCTAAAACAAAAAGGAGGTAGGTTAGGTAACTTCTTGCCACAGGAAGTGGGGAAAGAGAAAAATTTTAATGTATTCAAAAACTGATAGTACAAACTGGCAGAACAATTCATCAAGGCCTATTAAATACACTGGAGTCATCCTTGGAGTGGCAGTTGCTGGAGGCTGTGACTCTTCTGGGAAAGTATTATTACTAAGTGATGTTAGTATCCGCTGTTCTTATTTTAGGCATTGGATGTTGGTGGCCATTTCCTGCATGCTCTTCACTGCTCCAGTTGTTTTTGTGCTTTTCTCAGATTTGAAAAAACAACACTGACATTGCTTGTTGCTGTCTCTCTTTTTTTTTTTTTTTTTAATTTCCGCAAGTATCATCGCATCTGTCATGGTGATTGCAGTGCTCTGTAAGTGAAGATATACTAGATATCAAACTTTATTTCCAAGTAGGAGGGATTCCCAACAGTGCAGGTTTGATCCACTGTAGCCTTTTGGCAATAATTGTCCTTGTCCCTCAGGATAACAAGCAAGTCCCCACTTCTCTCCTCTATTTTTCTACAGTCCAGTGATACTCTAAATTGGACTCCTTTGTGCATATCTAGCAAAAATCAGTGAGGCAAGCCTCGCAGACAAAAGCTGTCAGTTAGGTAATAGCTTCCCTTCACAATAAATCATGTCAAATTTCTTTAACATATTTATTCTTACACATTTTAGAGATTATTTAAAAGAGTCCATGCAAGTAGACATTTATTTGTACATATTACATAGTGGGTTTTCTCCTGTTTTCAGGCAGGGTGCAGCCAGAACTCATCTCCATGTCTCTTACTGGTAGCTTCCCCTCCTCATAGGCTGGAGGATTGCAGCTCGAGAGGCTACCATGGAATTCAGTCCATTTAAACTTGGTATTTATTGTGACCCTGCTAATTTATTCTGCCAAGAAGGTTAAGTGAGTAGCTTTACAATGAGCTAGGATCTGTGCTAACATGTGGTATAGGTAGTATTGTAGCCTAACTGTATATATTGACCTGAAAATTTTCTTGCCTGACAATCTTTGATCTTTTTGGAGCTTTGATCTTTTGGAATGGAAGTGAATCCTACATTCAACATTATGTAACTTTTGTGCAACTCCCCAGTTGCTATTTCCCCATTTTTCAAATTTTCTTTGCCATTTATGAACATGTTAATCAAGCTGATCACATAGTGTTTGTGCTTTTTTCCCCCTCATATCCTGAGGGTATGAGCAAAAAATGCACCAGCTAACTGACTTAAAGACCGAGCCATTCACTTTATGTGCCAGGGGAAAGTCAGAAAAGCCTCCTCAACATTTTTTTCAGTTTTGAAAGGCATGAATTATTTTTTTCACATTCCTGTAAACAGAAAGTGGTAACACTCCTTTCCTTCAGTTAAGGCAAGGGGCACAAAGAAATTTCCGGAAGTTAGACTCGAGAATAAGCTCGAGTTTTGACTTAGATTCTGCTCAAACTAACAGGAAACACTGAAAAGCATTCTTGCATACAGATTATTCTGTTCCTTTGATAAAGAAACATAAATATAAGTATAAATAATATAAACAGTAAAACTTCACCACCATTTATAGGTACAGTTTTATGATTCCAAAAGTAACTGCAAGCAGAGCCTCTAGAGCAGGCATATTCCCTACAGGACTGAAGAAAAATTCCTATGGTATGATCACAAACCATCTTGTGCCTCAGAGTAACCTCCTTTACTCTGCAGAACTCTTTTTTTTTCAGCCTTGCTCCGTTGTTGAGACACTCAGTCATGGGAAATGCGATTACAACCCTCCTCCTAACACATTGTGGAAAGAGTCCTTTCAGTTGCTACCATGGCTACGAGATATAAGCTAAGGTCATTGTTTGTTATGATTGTAGCTGTGCTGTGCCTGCTTTTTTTTTTTTTTTTTAAAATTGGCAGCCGTTGCATTTAGAGTGAAATTAAATCATATTTGAGGCAGATATAAAGTGTAGGATTTTCCTAATTTAGGTGAGTCATGTTGACATTTCTATCTTCTCTGTGATCCAGTCTTTGATCTTTATTTCACCATACAGATTAACACCTCTAAATGTCCTGCACCATTTGAAAGGATATCAGAATGTCTAACCTCATAGGGATAGTTTGAAATAAACTGGTATTTACAGAAGTGAGTTAAGTCTTTTTGTTTTAGAGATGCATTTTCTAAAACTAATGACATTGCTGACAATCTGTACTTGTGCTTTATTTAAGTTGTATTATCCTCTGAATTAATCAGATTTACCAGATTTATTCTGGGTAGATTTAGTATCAGCCATTCACAAGCAATTTCCAAAATAAGATCAAGAAAGAGGAATGGTGTAAAAGAATAAGGGCAATTCTCTTTTTAACTGTTAGGTTTATTTTCGTGGATATTTCTAATTTTTAAAAGTTCCTTTTTAAGTACCTGCACTGTAAGAAAATTGTGTATTTTAAAGGAGGCCTTTGTACTACAGACCCCTCCATATATCTGGTTAAACCAGAGTGTAGGAAGCAAGGAGCTACCTTCTAGTGTTTCAGCCCCATTCAGGCAACAACTGAGGTAAACCCAACTCTTAGGGTAAATTAAAGCAGATCCAGAATGGCTTTATTGTATATGAACTGGGATTGTTTCTTCAATAGCTCTCAAGTGACTTAATGCTTGTAGTATTTAATATTACTGTAGTAGTCTAGCAAGGGTCTAGCAGAGCAGAAGTCAAGGCAGTAAATGTGACATGGTGTGATACAGATAGGACACTAACTTATTCGGGGTAGTATTTCCTAAACAAAATACAGAGAACTAATATAAAAAGCACAATCGGGTAATATTTTGCATTTTGTTTACTTTTTATTTCTAAAAGCTGCTTTTGATGTGTAACTTTCCAAAATACATGATGATAGTTCTGACAGGTACTTATCACACAAGAGAAATATTGCCAACATAGAATGATAGAATTTTTGTCTAGGTTGGAAGGGGCCTTTAAGACCATCTAGTCCAACCATCACCTTACTCTGATGAAAAAAAACCACAAAAAAACCCACCACAAAAACACGTCATTAACCATGCTACTAAGCACTATGTCAACCCATGTTTTGCACATCTCCAGGGATGGTGCCTCAACCACTTCCTTGGGCAGCCCATTCCAATGCTTAATAACCCTTTCAGTGTAAAAATTTTTCCAAATATCCAATCTGAACCTCCCCTGGCGTAACTTGAGGCCATTTCTTCTTGTCCTGTTGCCTGGGACTTGGGAGAAGAGACCAACCCCCATATCTCTACAACCTCCTTCCAGGTAGCTGTAGAGAGCAATAAGGTCTCTCCTTTTGTGATCATACCATCAGCCTCCTTTTCTCTGAGCTGAACAACCCCAGCTCCCTCAGTCTCTCCTCATAAGACTCGTGCTCCAGAGCCCTCACCAGCTTCGTTGCCCTTCTCTGGATCTGCTTCAGCACCTCAATGTCTTTTTTGTAGTAGGGGTCCCAAAACTGGACACAGTACTCGAGGTGGGGCCTCACTAATGCTGAGTACAGGGGGATGATGACCTCCCGTGTCCTACTTACCATACTGTTCCTGATACAAGCCAGGATGATGCTGGCCTTTTTGACCGCCTAGGCACATGTTTGGTCAACAGTCGACCAACACCCCCAGGTCCTTTTCTGCCAGGCAGCTCTCCAGTCACTTTTCCCCAAGCCTGTAGTGCTGCCTGGGGTTGTTGTGACCCAAGTGCAGGACCTGGCACTTGGCCTTGTTGAATCTCATCCTCAACATGTACATTCCTCTGCAAGAATTTTCCGTACTTCTGCATTTAGAAATGGTGTAAAACAACATACTTGGGATCTCTCGATCAAATATGATTAGTCTCTAAACATCCACTTCCTTAAAAAAAAAATTATATATCTACACACACATAATCAAAACCATGCTTATCTTCCATTTCATGTGGACATCATGTCATCTAATACATATTCTTAAATGCATCCATGTCCTTAGTTAAACCTTACGGTTCAGGCATTTATTTCCCATCATTTCCTTTCTGACAGTGTTGACAGTATTGACAGTAAGCCAAGTGAGCAGAGAGAATTCCTATTTTGATATACACCAACAGGTTCATTAAATACTCAGTTTCAGAAAGGTATATGAAATAGAATATTTCATAAATAACCTCTAAATATTAATTTATCTCTTTATACTTAAGCCTTAGAATATTGCAGTATTTCTGTATGTAAACAAAGTGAAGATTTGTTAGTAGGATATACTGTATGACAAATTCTTGGGTAAAATTATTTACAGGAAGATAGGAAATGAGTCAGGAGTCTCAGGAAAAAATAGCTATCTTACAAGATGAAAAAATGTCCAAAACTCTTTTTTTTTTTTTTTTTTAAGATGGAAAAAGGAAGGGGAAATGTATCAATAGGATTTACAAATCACAAATTCCTCACTTCCTTCTTAGCTGCATTCCAGCTTTGTCTTAAACTTTTAGTGCTAGGCACCAATTGGTAAAACAGGCAAAGGAGAGAAGTTGTTTGGCTTTATTCTGTATATTAAATGCTCCTTGATGCAGACTCTGAATTGAACTTGAATAAGCCATTTTCTCTGCTTATGAAATTCTTTGGAAATGTCAATAGAACTGTACAGAAAAGGCTTCTAAAAGCTACATTAGGAGCCTTTCATATGCTTTGCAGAATGCATTTTCATATGCTAACCAGAATAACAGAATAGTTGTTATGTAGTGACTACAGTTTTACATGCTAGGAGGAATCCAAAAGGTTCATGAGAAGAATATTTACTTATTTCTAGGTTTTATTTTGGTAAATAAATTGTAGAAAATAAGTAAAGTTAAAACTGTAAGCGCAAGTTTGAAGACTAGAAAAAAGACAATTTTATACTCTTCCATTTGCTCTAAGGAAGGTATCGGGGACACAATCATTAAGTAGCACTGTTTGAAGTCAGATATTTCAAGGAAATGGCTTTCTAGTCAAGGGAAAGAAGGTTTCAATAGCATCATCAGGAACATTCTTTTGTAATGACCTGCCATTCACATATGGCAGTAAATGAGATGGATGTCTTCCTGTGTTCTCAATCTCTCTCTCTCTCAACTTTGTATCCAAGAGATACAAAGGGGCTGTGAGAGTCTTGCTAAGATCAAGTGGTCAAAGTTACTTTCTAGTCAGAAATTTCAGGTGAGTGAAGGACAAGGGAATACTGAGGTACCTTTGATGATGCATTTTTGTTTTGCTAAGGAAGTGAGAGGAACTGTCACATGTAAGACTTAAATTTGCAGATGACACCAAGTTAGGTGGGATTGTTGATCTGCTTGAGTGTAGAAAGGTTCTACAGAGGGATCTGGACAGCCTGGCTCAATAGTATAAGGTTCAACAAGGCCAAGTGCCATGTCCTGCACTTGGGTCACAACAACTCCATGCAGTGCTACAGGCTTGGGGAAGAGTGGCTGGAGAGCTGCCTGACAGAAAAGGACCTGGAGGTGTTGATCAAGATCCACCTGAATACAAGCCAGCAGTGTGCCCAGGAGGCCAAGAGCATCGTGGCTTGTATCAGAAACAGTGATACAAGGGGGACTAAGGGTGTGGTAGTCCCCCTATAGTCAGCACTGGTGAGGCCACATCTCAAGTACTGTGCTCAGTTTTGGATCCCCCACTACAAGAAAGACATTGAGGTGCTGGAGTGTATCCAAAGAAGACCAACATTTTTTAAATTAAAGATCTGCTCACGTTCAAAGAGGAACAGCAAAGCTGGTGAAGGGTCTTGAGCACAAGTCTTATGAGAAGCAGCAGAGGGATCTGGGATAGTTTAGTCTGGAGAAAAGGAGGCTTAGGTGAGACCTGAAAGGAGGTTGTAGAGAGGTGGGGGTAGTCTGTTCTTCCCATTAACAGGTGATAAGACAAGAGTAAATTGCCTTGAGTTGCATCAGGGCAGGTTTAGATTAGATATTAGGAAAGATTTCTTCACTGAAAAGGGTATCAAGCACTGGAGCAGTCTGCTCAGGGAAGTGGTTGAGTCACCATCCCTGGAGGTATTTAAAAGATATGTAGATGTGGAGTTTAGGGACATGGTTCAGTGGTGGACTTGGCAGTGCTAGGTTAATGGTTCAACTCAGTGATCTTAAAGGTCTTTTGCAGATAAATGACTCTATAATTCTATGATTCTATGATCATAAAAAAGAAAGAAAGGGCATGTTTTTCCAGATAGTATAATTAAGTAAACCCCCCCACACACATTTGTTCATATGAGCAAGTTTTACTACTGGCATATGGGCAGTGGAGTCATTACTGCCCTACAGAAAAATCTGTGAGTTTCTCCATGTAGAATAGCTTCCATACTGCTGAAAGCAACTGCTTTTAAAGCCTTTTCCCAGATTTGGAAAATCGAAGGGGCGTGGATCTTTTTCAATCAAACTATTGTAATGTGCTTTAAAATTCATCCCTTTTGCAATGATTAGATCCAGTCTGACATCTTGATTTACATTTTAGCAGGTCAGCTTATAGCTTCACAGTTCAGAAATCCATTCAGTTAAATCAAATCACAGATCATAGAATGGTTCAGGTTGGAAAGGACCTTAAATATTACCAAGTTCCAAACCCCCTGCCGTGGACACCTCCCGCTAGACCAGGTTGCCCAAAGACGCTGGATGGCTGGATGCCCTGGTCTTGAACACCTCCAGGGATGCAACATCCATGACTTCACTGGGGAACCTGTTCTGGCGTTTCACCACCCTCACAGCAAAGAATTTCTTCCTGAATGGGGAACATCTTTTAGACCCAAAAAATCACCTACATCCACAGCTCTAAAATTCATTTCAACAAAGCAAGCTGTTGGAAAGGTGATGATTTCCTGACCACTCCAGTATCCAGAGAAATGGAGGAAGACATCCTGACTGTCAATAATTGACACAGATTGAGAATGGATTGAGATACATTTGGAAAAAGAAGTACATGTCAACCTCACTTATAGAGGCCTTTTTCCCCAGAGTACCTAATCCTCAGGTACACATGTGTCAGCAGCAAAAAATCCAGCCAAAATGGCAGTTCAGGCTTTAAAGAACAATACAGGCCTATATACTAAGAAAAAGCATTCATGGAGTAGTAATGAAGTTTGGGTTCTTTTTTCAACACAGGTTGCTTAGGTTATATTACAATTATATTTGCTGCTGCTCCCCAAAAGTAGCATCAATAATTGAGTTACATACATATTTAAGTCCAGAGCTGCTCTTGCCTAAAAATATCTTCAACTCTGTGTGTGGCAGAGGAACTATCTTCCATTGTCCCAGACTGTGATTTGGCAAAACAATCAGAAAATTCCTTAATCGATTCTCTCTACTCTTAGTTTCAGTCTTTTCAAAACAGCAGAAAAGTATTTTAGGTATGCGACCCATACTTTAGATATTTTGTATTTCCTCAGAAACATTACTAATTGAAAACAAGTACATAGAGTATGCTCATAACAGAACAGCTCAGTCCCTTCTTTTACTGTTCCCAGAATGGGTGATGATCACAAAATTAACATCCAGCCAGTATTGATATGCTCTTAGTTGGTGTAAATCTTAGTGCATTATTTACTGCCCATTATTGAAATTATATTATACAATCAGAAAGATTAATTTCCTCCTAGATTTTCCTCTAGTAGTCTAATGATTGAGGGTTTCTTTTAACATGATTTAATCCACTTTCAAGGACCTATGTCAATTTGCTCTTGCAAATTTTTAATATGACTATTTCATCTTTGGGTACTTACTACCATTAATGACTTGCCTCTTGATTCTTCAAAAATGTTAATTAATAACATTCTATGAAGATTGTTGGGGAGGGGCATAAGGGTAGGAGAATACTAAACTTAAAATTAGTTCAGAATTGATGGTTTTATAATACTTAACAGGTATTTTTTTCCAGATTGTTTAGCATGTAATAGATCATTGAAAAGTCAAACTCTTGACTTCAATTGCAACAATCATTGCTCAAGCCTGCTTCAGATCAGATCCTATGTGTTTGAAGTTTAGCTTCCAGAATGCAAGAAATTCATAGCATCTGGGAAAATACCTTGACCAGCATCGCTTACCACTAGTATTCAAGGTTACATTCAACTATCATAAATATGAAACTGGGTTTTTTTTCCCCTGGAATTTATTTTTGCTTGATTTGATACCCACCTTCTATTACATACAGTAAGTTATATAGTAAGACTCCAAGTTTCATATAGCTTGAAAGACTAACACAAGTATATGATAATTGCAACATAATGTATGCATTATGCATTCTACTGTTTATTGAATAAACACTTAAGATGTTCAGCTTTTTAGCTTTGGATAAAATTTATAAATGAGTTCTGCTCTTAGGCTAGTTATTCATTACTGGAACTCATTTGAAAACTTTGACACTCCAATGCCTGCCTATAGATTACTAGCAGCGCATAATATTTTGATAATTAGCTTGAATACACTTACCTAAGCTTGCACCTCTAATTCTGTGATGTATGATTCCTAAATACTGAAAATGATTTAATGTATATTTGTATGTACATGTGGATGCAAGCACAATTGTATGCAGCCAAAGTCTTGGTCTCTGAAATATTTGCTTGAGCTAAAGTCCTGGTCTCCAAAATACCTGCTTAAGCCAAGTGTTTCACAAACTGTCCTCCTAAAATTAATGTCATGAATTATGCTGTGCTTTCAGCCATGTAGCTGAAATAACAGTAGGTCTCATTACTTAATTAATGAGAAGGGAAAGAAAGAAAAGAATCAGCTTATCAACAAATACATTCAAGAGTTTAGTCATGATAAGGTGCTCTTACTATCATGATAAGGTGCTCTTACTATCATGTGAACTCTCAGGATACAGGATTGAGAAAAATGGGTAGAGCTTTCATCATAAAGGTCAGGAATTGTTGAAATTTCTCTTTCACAGAGAAGAGAATTTGGTTTACCCTCTGAATTCTCACCAGGCTAAAACTTGACAGACAAATCCAGTTAAAATCTCTGATTTTCAGGTCCTGTTGCTCCAATATGTATGCCTTTTTAGATGTTGAAAGGGAAAACCTACTTTAGAATTTCAGAATAATTTCTCTAAAACTCCTTTGAAATTGGCTAATTTTCATGTATAGCCACATTTTAGTCTTAATTGCTATAGATGCCAGGCTTCTCTTTCCACCTTTGAATTGGGAGCATGTTCCATTTTACAGTTTAATTTAAAATACATATATTTTAAAGAAAGCTATATAGGACAGCTGAGTTCTTATTCTGTTACTATTGTGCAGGCATAGTAAGAAACAGTCTGTCCACTGAAAAATCTCTGGTCTAACCTGAGACAATAGTAGAATTACAAAGACAAGCTAAAAAAAAAAAATTCATAGCAAAAATCTGATATCTAATTTTTTTATAGTCAGCTGTTGATTATCATACTGTGTTTATGTACTTCTGATTAGCTTAATTTTTATTTATTGCACCTTTCTGTTGATATATAATAACCATGTCTGTGTGAACATTGCCAATACGATAACATACAGAAGCCCAGACTAAATCATCTGTACTATAGAGATGTTACAGACTTTCTCTTATCATCAAGGTCTGTCAGAGAAAATAAGCTCTAATAACTAATTAACATTGTATCCTGTAACATACGTATAAGTAAGCTGAGAAAGTGTAGGTTAGATGAGTGGACAGTGAGGTTGATTGAGAACTGGCTGAATGGCAGAGCTCAGAGAGTTGTGATCAGTGGCACAAACTCTAAACACCACCTGTGTAGCTGGTGGTGTTGCCCAGGCATCAGTACTGGGTCTGGTCTTATCCAATATTTTCATCAATGACCTGGATGAGAGGACAGAGTGTACCCTTGGAAAGTTCGCTGATGACACAACACTGTGAGGAGTGGCTGACACACCAGAAAGCTGACATACAGCAGAACCTGGAGAGGAATAATCCCATGCACCAGTATAGGTTGGGGGTTGACCAGCTGTAGAGCAACTCTGCAGACAGGGACCTGGGAGTGTTGGTGGACAACAATTTGACCATGAGGCAGAAATGTGCCCTTGTGGTCAAGAAGGCCAATGGTTTCCTGGGGTGTATTCCTGGGGAACATGGCCAGCAGGCCAAGAGAGGTCACCCTCTACTCTACCTTGGTGAGGTCCCATCTGGAGTACTGTGACCAGTTCTGGGCTCCTCAGTTCAAGAAAGACAAGGAATTGCTGGAGGGAGTCCAGCAGAGGGAATGGAGCATCTCTGTTATGAGGAAAGGCAGAGATACATGGGTCTATTTAGCCTGGAGAAGACTGAGAGGGAATCTCACTGATGTTTATAAATTTCTAAAGGGTGGGTGTCAAGTGGATTGGGTCAGGCTCTTCTCAGTAAGCCCAGAGACAGGAGAAAGGGCAACAAGCACAAACTGGAACACAGGAAATGCTACCTTATGATGAGGAAAAACATCTTTGAGGGTGACAGAGCACTGGAACAGGCTGCCTGGAGAGGTGGTTGGAGTCTTCTTCTCTGGAGGTATTCAAAACCCATCTGGACGAGGTCTTGTTCAACCTGCTCTAGGTGAACCTGCTTTGGTAGGGAGGTTGGACAAGGTGATATGCAAAGGTCTCTTCCAACTTCTACCATTCTGTGAAAAGATGTTTATCCATGCTTGTTACAAAAAAGCCTGAAAACTCTGAAGGCAGGTTTAAAATATTAATTTAATAGGACTAGTACTGTCTGAGTTCTGGAACATGTGTTAGCAGCTAACTCTCAAATTACTGCAGCAGGTTTACTGGAGCATGACTGTTTCATTTCTCACACAAGGTAAGCCAGGAAAATCTGTGCAGCTGATAAAAATTATAAAAAATAGAAGTGGAAATCCCTTAGGTTCCTTTTGGCCTTCTGGCATTTAAGGAGAAAGTAAATCTGGCAACATGAATTTCCCGCAAAATTAAGACAGCAAAATAAAGAGAAGCCATGAGTCACAAAAAATGTAGCTTCATGTTTTATTATGTTTTATTCTTCTCTTGGGACTACAAGGTACTGAGCTTCTGGAAGTAAGATACTCTTGACTTAAAAAAGAAAATGCGATATTCTTCTTGATCCCCTGCACAGGAAGCTATTAGAATGGTATTTGTTTGCAGACTAGTCACTGGGTTAACCATGCCCTAGATTAGCAGAGCAAATCATCTGTTCTGGTTGAAAGCGTTTGGCTTCTGCCTGTAAATAACCAAGTACATTTTCAATACACAAGAATCTTGAATTGCATTAATTAATTAATGAGACATCACAGCTGAAGAAAATGTGTCCTGTTGATTAAGTTCTTGGATGGGAATCAATGGCTTCATTGCTTGGACGTATTAACTTTCTAAATATCATCACTGTGGGTTTCATTACAGAGGACATAATAGATTGCACATGGCTGAGTGAGACATATCCAGGAAGCCAGTCACTTAGAATTAATATACAGTCCTCCATGCATCAAGTTGTCCTGCAGAAAGGCAGAGAGGACATAGTTGAAGGCCCTGATTCACAGCTGATGTTCAGTCTGACCTCTCTTTCACCTAGCATGAAATGAATATGACAGCCTGGGTGTTTGTTTGGTTTTAGAATATGTGCTACTGTGATAAATTGACAGGCAAGATGGTCAAACCCAGGGGAGGAAATAAGGAGGTGTGGTTTTGGTAGTTTCAGGGAAATCAAATGGCTTCACAAAAACTTTTTTCACTGATAAATGGGAGATGGTCAAAACTTAACTAGAAATTAGTTGTCAGATATATTTTCCTTCTCTCTTTTCTTCTTTCTGTCTCATCCCATTATTCTTTTGCCCCCACTGATAACAATGTAATGTAATATTCAGGGCTTTTCTTTTCCCGTTCCCCTATGAATCTTTTTCAAAGTGAGAAAAGTTTGGTGAAAGAAAAACAGATTATGTATATTCTTTCCTCCAACTTTCATATTTTTATAGTTTATGTGCTACCTATTCTGCCACACTCTGTTGCAGGGAGAAAGAAAAAAGTAGAAATCTTAATTTGCATTAAAACAATCAGAGTGTTCTGTAATGAAAAATGCTTTTATTTACTTTTATTTATTTATTTATTTATTTTATATATCACTCTAGTTACAGGAGTCTCTGGAATATAATGTAAGTATGAAATGTGAAAAATCTTGAGACACTTCACCGAAACTAAATGTTGGCTTTATTTACAAAGAGGAGGTCTCTTTGTTAGTGTTCCTAAACATGGTGGACACTGATAGGAGCACATATTGGTGTTAGTGATAAGACTCAAAAATACTGATAGGAATGCCTATCAAGGCAGCTGTTATTGTGGAACTGCAATGTGTTTGGGATGCTCCAAAGCTACAGAGTGTTAGAGTATCACATGATCTTGTTCTGGTTTAACAAGTCTCTTGGTTTTGCTTGTCTTTTCCTACCTCTTCTGTATCAAAAACTTAATTGCCCCAAGTATTTGTTCCTGTTGTCATTGCTTCTATATTTCTATATTTTCTAAACTTCTATATTTTCGCTCTGTAAGGAGGGAAAAAAAAAAAAAGATGTCTTTCTGAAGTAAAGATGAAATTGGTTGATAGTTACCACTCAGGAAAAATGCCTGACTCACTGTGCAAATCACCTATGTAGCAGCTTCTGACATCCTATTTGGTATAAACTCAGTGATAGAAATGCTATGTAGTTTACTCTGGCAATGGCTTCAAATGACCATGCAAGGCCTTCAGGCTCTTGAAGCATTCTCCAGAATGTCCTCTTTGGTGCACCAATGGCTTGAAATATACACTCTCCCTTGAAGCTGAGCAACAGCCTACCTCTGTCAGATCTTCCTTCACCCTGTGGTGAAGGTACGGTATGCAGCGGACCCCAAGCACTAGCACTACATTAAAAACTTAAGCATTGCAGGCTGAGGATTCTTTCCTCAGACACTGTGCAAGTCTATCATACCTTTTTTACTGGTTTTTGTGTAGAGTAAAAATTAGAAGAGCAAAGATAACATTATATGTTTCTGAAAGTGTTGAAAATTCCTCTCCAAAGATGGACATTTCTATAGTACTTTACACAGCTTTCTGTTTCCAGAGACAGAAACAGTTCTTTTCCTTGACATTATTTCATAGCTTGAATGGACACACAGTTAAAATTTTTTTTTTCTCTAACAGGGAACTGGATTCCTGATGTTCAGAATATGCAGGGTGTTGAAAAGATAAATAGCACTGCTCTATTAACATCTTAATGAACTTACTGAAAAGGCCATCTGACATCTTAAATACACATTTCACATGTGCTGAACAGTTTTATGCTTCTTTTACATTCCTTTGAAGCCCTTACATGCAAAAGATCTTCACAGCATTTTTTTTAAATCTCAAATATTAAGAGCAGTTGCATGTTTGACTCAAGGCATGTTACTAACTGCTCATATATGGCATACCAGAGAGAAAACAAAGTACCAGCCCTTTATCATAAATGCCACCTGTTTCAGAAACTGTCAGTCACTAGCCTTTTGAACTTCTAATTTCATTACAAACATGACATTGAGAAGAAGGAAAGGGAGCTGGGGAAGAACAGAAAGATTTCAAGGCAAAAACTCCAAAAAACAAACTGCAGTTTCCTTCCAGCCCAGGGAGTGCACCAGAAATGTCCCTGCCTGAAACAAAGCAGAGGGAGGAAGGGTGAGGTTGAGTTTTATGATGTAAAGTCTATTTCAATTCCACACAAGTGTTTATTATAGATTGGGCTTGAAACATAGCTATTTCTGCATCAGCACAGATGAGGCCAACTTGTTTCAACATTGGCTTCATGAAATAGTTTTGCAGTTTCATAGGTACACCCTGAGATAGACCATTTCCATGGTCCATTTAATCTGGGAGAGTTATGAAAATTCTGAAGGAACTCAATTTTCAATCTAAGCCCCTTCAGCAGGAATTTTGTAAGTACTTCAAGAGACTGAGTGGAAACTGAGTATTTAACTCAAATTTTTGAAAATTCTGTCCTGACATTGTAGTTCAGGAACTGAATTCCAAACTTCATAACTCCATCAGGCTCACTGTTTAGTAAAGTGAGATGGTTTTGATGGGGTAATTACCTGTAAGGTGATACTAAAGAAATGGCTCCTCGATGATGTCAGTGTTTGTATCATAGTGTAGAAGGCTAAGAACATTTTATGGAAATTTTGTCTCATAACAACAGGTTATGTATCCTGGAAATATTAATACTGCGGGTTGACATTTTTGTTCACAGTACTTTTTATGGATCAAACTTGAGAGCAATACTTTTGATTTTTTCTGAGCAACTTAAGTGCTGTGTGTGGGTTGAATTACGTCTCCAACTCTGATTCCGACAGCTTTTTTGCCCTGTCATTTTGGTTATAAGCATATGGAGGCACATACAGAGGAATTTTTTTTTAAATAGGTTCTTATGAGCTGAGAGCAATCTATGTAGCTTCAGAATGAACTGGGGTGCTAAGATAATGGGACAAGAAACAGGATTGATTTAATTGCTTGCATTGCTGTTGTCAATGTGCAAAAAAGCTTTATGACTGAAGGCTGTCATATCAGTAAGGTGTTTAATATAATAGGAAATAATATCTTAAGGACACTTGTGCTGTTTAAGAGAAAGTAGGTGCTGGAGACCTTAAAAAGCAGCGTTGGCTTGTTATGATTGTATTTCATATTTACGTCACTTCGGTTGTCACAGACTCAGAAACGCCAGACAAACTGAGTCATCCTGGATTATATCCAAAACCTCCCACATGCAACCTGGAAGAAACTGTCCTTTATAAATATATATCTATATCTTAAATATTCTATCAATTTGCTGGAGTTACTGTCTATTTAATATCCTGTTGTCTTCCTGTTGCAAGAACATGCATGGCAAATAATATACCATTTTCTGCTCTTTTTCTACTAAGATCTTAAAATCCTTATTACAGGTTAGGAGGCACCTTTCTAATAACATAGACGTTGCTGAGAAAACTAAGAGTTTCATAGGAAATCACTGCTATTCCGGTACATGGTGCTCAAATGTTTCTCTAGACTGGAATTCAACTTCTGATATAAGCCCTAAGTGAATAGGAATGAAACATTTCCAAAGTACAAAGTACATCCCAGAACTGCTACTGAGCTTCAGCTGGACGGGACTGGTAATTTCCCACCAGTAAATCCCATGAGAAGTGGGGACAGTGACACAGGATCAAGGCGAACCGTGAGAACCTTATGGTCTTGCACTACCTCAAGGGGTCCTACAGGCGAGATGGGAAGGGACTCTTTATCAGGAAGTGTGGCAATAGGACAAGGGGTAATGGTATTAAACTGAAAGAGGGGAGATTTAGATTAGATATTAAGAAGAAATTTTTTACTGTGAGAGTGGTGAGGCACTGGAATAGGTTACCCAAAGAAGTTGTGGATGCCCCGTTCCTGCAAATGTTCAAGAGCAGTCTGGATGGGGCTTTGAGCAACCTGGTCTAGCAGGAGGTGTCCCTGCCCATGGCAAGGGGGTTGGAACTAGATGGTCTTTAAGGTCCCTTCCAAACCAAAGTATTCTATGATATTCAGTATATATGACTGAGCCATAGCAGACCTTGAATCATATTTAAATAGCATCATTTAGGTTTTTTGGATCAAAGCTGGAGTACTTTACGCTCTGCTACATCTTTACAGTTCTTGGAAAAGTTGCTTTAGTCAATTTTTGCAGAATCAGGAATAGATGCCTTATTTGTATTCTTCCCCTGTTTGTACCATGGATGATAAACCTTTCACTTGAAATCATTTGATATTTAGCTGATCTGTACAGTACCTAAAAATATGAGCTTCATAACTATAGCTCTTATTGCTCCCTCACTGGATGCTACTGACTGCCAATCTAGCTTGTCATTAAAGCAATCTGAGTTGCCCGAATGTCATGATGTTTAGATTTGTTTTGCTGGTAATCAGAGGATATCATGCGTTCAAATGAACTATTGGGACCTCAGTAAAATTGCCACGTCTAACCTTATCACCACTGTACCAATTTTCACATAATGTTTCTGGTTCTGAACTCTGAATAAAAAGTACCTTTATGGTATCTAACTGACAATGCAGCCTCACGGCGGCTTATGAACTACTGGATTCTTTTAAAAACTATGCTGGCAAATATTTAAGTATGGAAAGTGGCCTTTTTAGAAACTTGTTTGCCCGCCTACTAGATTCTCATAATCTCTCTTTTAATTGCTGTATATTTATTGGATTCTGACAGAAAGTTGCAAAACATGCCTCTGATGATTGCATACATTCAAACACATTTAGATAGTACTTGCCTTAAGCATCCAGTGCTGTGAAAGCCATCCTTATGTAAAAAAGCTGAAAAAAACCTGTAAACTAAAAAAGAGACGATGTTCTGTCATCTTCAGAAACACACAGTCAGTCAAACACTAATGCCAAGCATGCTAAAACAGTGGAAAAACCCCAAGCGTTATACATCAGAGTACTGGTGTCTTTCACAAATGCTTCTTGCAGCTTTAGATTCACACAACAAGAAAACACAAGATGTTAGTCCTCTCCCTAATTGTAACAATACAATCATATATCACTTGGAACATGTAATTTATTTTCTCTGTTTTATATGCAGGATAAATGTTTCCTCATGCATTAAAGTGCTCTGAAATATCTGTGGAGCAGTGCTGTGTCACCGAAAACGACCACTGGAATAGTATAATAATGCGATACTAAGGTGAGAAGTAAGGTGTGTAAGCGTAGCTTTCTCTCATATTTTATTTAGCCAACTGGAAAAAGATTTGCACAGAATGTTCCATCCTCTGAACAGCTGACTTGATTGGCGTAACACATCATCATTTCCTTTTCTCTACAAGAAGAACATCAGCATTCACACATCACCTTGCCATAGTAATTAGTATTGGCATCTGCTTCTCACTTATTCCAACAGTAGAAGGCATAAAAGAGGTGCCAGTTATGCCAAGAGGAAAAGATAGAGGGGAAGGAGTATAACACAAATTATAATTCTAGGGAAAGATGGGCGGAAGACACTAATATGATTAAAACAAGGAATTCCTTAAAAAAAGAAAGTTCGTTAACCTGTTTCTATCATAAGTATTAATTATGACACTGGTGTGTCTCAAAATAGAGCACTTTCAGTGCATGGCAGATTCTGGTTGCAAAATCCATTAAATAACAATATGAGAAAGTGTGTGACTGGCTACGCAGTAATTTGAATACCTGTGACTTCTCATGCTGGCACTGCCTCTTGCTCAAATTTAGTAATGCAGAAGATTAAAGCTGTCAGTTACATATAAGGGTTAAGAAGTCCAAAAGGATTTATGATCTCTGTGCAGTCTCCAGGGAGAATAAGCAGAGTGTTCCCTGCCAAAACACTCCTGAGCTGCCCTGCAGTGAGGATGTTACAGGAAAAGTACCAGAGTTAGGCAGGGGGAGGGGGAATAGCAAAGGAAAAGTGAAATGTAGCTCTCAGCTTCTTAATTGCTATGTTTGTTCTCCATTCTTATTTTGGTGTATTTCCCCTTTTCTTTCAAGAAATTTATTGTAAAAATGACTTAAATTTAACGTAAATTTGACTTACTTCAAGTTAGAGGTGATCAGAATATTGCTTGCTGTATATAGAAACTTAGAATAATCAACTTTAAGAGCAAAGAAATAATGAACTACTAAGAATAGGGAACTACTAATGAAGGTTGCTCCTCTGTCAATTTGCATATTCATTGCATGGAATCCAGCCTAAGCTAATACTTGTAATTTACAGTTCCACTGATGGCTGAGGCAATTTTTTGTTGCTCTAGTGCTCTTCTGGAGAATAGTGCTTATCAGACTGTAATTAAGGATTAGTGTCTTTCAGTGTCTGAAAAATTTGGGAATACAATTTGGTTTCAGTTCCTACCGATACCTACTTAGGTTTTAACTAAAGGAAAAGCTTCTGGAAGCTTCACAGCCCAGTCTCTTTTCAAAATACAATCATATCATCCACCTCCCCCTCCACTCCAGTAACTTTTGCACAAATTTACCGGTCAGCAGAGGTCTTTCAATCACTAATTTCTCAAAGGCTTTTCCAATGGGTTGTTGAGAGGACAGAAACTCCAACTGAGGGGAAAAAAAATAATTGTGATTTGACTACAGATCTGTAGTTGAGACAAACCACTTATGTGCCCCAGCTGTGTGAAGCCTGCAGCTGGAGGCTTTTTGTGTATCTTTTTAAAGATACGTATTCTTCAAAATCAAACATCAGCCATAGCTCATTCATCCTGTTGCTTGCTGAGCCATTTGCTTTTCTACAGCTGCATTGAGACTGTGGCAAAGGTGAGGGGGCTGATAAAGGTTTACAAGAGCTTAAGCTCACCCATATGCTCATCTGTGCGATCTGCGTCATTTGGGTTAGCTCTTTAAAAACTGTCCAGTTGGCATCGATTCTGCTGCAGCCGAGTATGTTCAGTAGGGGTCAACCCAACCTTGAGCGTGAAGGGGGTGTTTATTTTTCATTGCACAGCTTTTCCTCGGCAGTGATGAAAAAGCAGTGTTTTGTCAGCCCCAGAAAGAAAGGAAAACAAGCCAGAGGGAGGGTTTCACTATCTGGCACAGGGAAGGGCCATGAAGGCTTCACCTGAATAGCCTTTTCAAGCATAACGTTGCATGTCCTCACTTGTGTAGCAATTTATATCTTGTTTGCATAAGGTGTGTGAATGAGATGCATCTTTCCTGTGAAACAGGAGCATTTCTGAACAGTTATGTAATAAAGGTACTAGTGTGCCTGTCCACATGCATAACACCGAAGGAAAAGGAGAATAGTGTCTGAAATGAGAGGGAACACAAAAAAGCTTAAAACTCCTCTATAACTCTGAATTAAATTTCTGTGCATCTTTGATCAATACCGTTCCATGTTATAAAACACTGGCAATAGGAAATGGCATCTGGTGCAAGTTATGCACAAACAATCCGACTGTGGCTTTGAATATGCCACATATTCACTGAGTTCTGCTAAAACTGGGTAAGCGGGGCAAGAATTCAGTAGCTCCGCATAACAGATTGGCTATATTACACACCTTAGTATATTATCTGTGAAGTAATTTTCTTAAAAGTTCCTTGGGTGTTTTAAGCAAACAAGCATCCATGTGTAACAATTCATAAACGGGAAAAAAACCCAACAATGACCACAGATTACCTAGAGAGTCAGTTCTACCTGAACTCTGTAATTTGGGAGAGTTTGGGTTAAAGTGACTGTCCAAATGACTCATTGAACCTGGATCATTACATTGGAAAATAAGTATTCTGGAAGTAAATTAATGAGCTTAAGGTACAATCTAGCAAGACTCAGGATGCCGATAATTGTTCCAAGCAAATTGGCCACTTCTTTATAGAACACACTTATTTTTGGATAGCACTAAGACAGTGCCATAAGGAACTGTAGGAGGATAACAGATTACAAGTCAGTATCTCAGAAAAAAGTCAGAGGCAGGAAACAAGGAGAAGTCATGGGGAGTCTGTCTAGATCCAAAAGCCTCTTTGGAATGCCTCTGAAGTTAGGAACTGAGAGTATACAGAAGAGGAGAGACAAGCTAATATATTTTCAAATGATATGGTGCTTTTATTGTTGTCCCCATCCCTTCCATGCCAGAGGTAACAGCTTCATAAATTTTATGAATGTTTTTGTCAGCAAATGAACTGCAGCAGTACTGCAGCATCCCCTTTTTCTTTTAGTTCCACTGCTGAGCCCCGGGGTCAGTCCTGTCACCCTTCAACACCTGACTTGGCTCCTCTTCCAAGCAATGCAGGATTTTTTAGCCTTGTCTCAATCCCTTTCCGTGATGGTTCCTTCTCTGCGGCAGCCAAAAGTCCAAGGCAGATGGCTGATAGTGGTTTACTGCCTTCTGTCTCTAGCCACTGACTGAATATATGTAAAATTCAAACTAAGAATAAATATATGAAGTACAGTAAAGCAAATACAAAATTATGATGAATATAGTTCCTTCCATAGCATGTCACTGTTATGACACTGAAATCAGGGTATCTATTAAAGAAAGCTGTAAAAGAGACTTAATATTTCTTCTTTCCTCAAGGACAGTGTCAGGATTTGATTTGTAATTTATTGTTTTACTTTTGCAGTATCATAATCAGGTGACAGTAATTTCCCTGTATTCCCTGCCAAATTCTTCTATGGTTTTCCTGTTCTGGAGTATGTCATTTCTTGGGATTTCTTTCAACTAATTTTGCCTGTTAAATGTCTTGTATAAATTCAGTATCTAGGTGACTTCTCTAATGGAAAGACAGGCACTTCCCGGCTATCTTAGATTTTCTATCTTAAAGTGGCATGAATCATCCACTGAAGGTGCTTATCTTTCTCCATTAGCACAGTGTGAGAATACACAAATAATTTAAACTTGGTGTTTAAATTTAGATGGCTAAAGTTAGGAGTCATAAATCCCACCCTTAGATACTTTAACAGCCGCATAGTTACAATTGTCTCTCTTATTTCCAAATCTTTCCTCTTATTTACAAATTAGAATAATTTAGGAGTGTTTCTAATTGCTGATGCCATACACTTCTTGCAGACAATCCCAAAGCAATCAGATGTGAAACTAGTTTATAAATATTTGTTGAGAATAAAAATAGCAAGCCAATTTTTTTGTCCCCTGGAAGATTTTAGTGGCATTCATGGGCAGAAAGGAAATTTGTTACTGATTTGGGTTAATTTCTTATGAGAGAGCAAGATACTTTAATCCTCATCGGCATTGTTTTGTGGACTGAGTCTCTTAACAAAATTTAGCACACCTGATTGCTGTGTTACAGAAGAGGCCATATTTTCAAGCTGCAGATGCTAAATCTATAGTAGCTTAGTGTTGAAAAAGTATGTGGTCAAAGTCTTGGTTAGAACTCAATTTTGCTGAAGTTAATTATGGGAGGGTGAGCCTAATTTATAGACATATTATTGTATAATCAACAATTCAAATACATCCATCTGTCAGTTAATAGCTTTTGTGACCTCTGAAAAAAACATTGTGGCTAAACATTGTTTCTTAAAGGTATTTGACATTAATGTCTGGAAGGTGTTCAGAAGACACTAACTGACTTGACTTTTTTTTGTCTGGTCAATATTAGGACCTATATCTGCTTATATTACAAGAGTTAGACAGGGGAGTATAACAATTTAAAAATGAAAGCTCTGTTTAATGGTAGTGCTCAATTTGAGATGTATACCATTTAATTTTCCTATGTTGAGTTCTGACACTCCTACTGAAGCGCACAGGAGCCTTGATTTCACAGGAAAATCAGTTCCTAGATATCTTTTATTGACTTTTCAGGATCAGGGTATGCTTTTGAAAGCTCTGACGTGAATGATTATTTGAAGCTACCCTTAAAGCAGCAAACCTAGGAACAAATCCCACTTACTCTCAATCTGCTGTTTCAAATATTTTTTCTGGTTTCTATGATTAGCTTTCTACCACAAAATCAAGCAATTATAATTACAAAATGCCAGTATCTTGTGCCTTAAATACAGTGTGTATTCAAGGGAGTCCTAGATGCGTAGATGAAATTCCCAGACATCCACAAATCAGTGTAATACTTGGTTTCATTTACCTCCACAATTCACACATTTATTTTTTTTTTAATTATTAACTGAAAGAATTAATTTCTTACCAATTTTTACCAATAATGGAAAAAAAGCAAACATTATTTGATCGTGACTTTGACTCATGACCTTGCTCAGGCAACAAAGCAAATGCTGAGGGCTGCATAACTAAACATGTACGTAGAGAAAAGAAAGCTTTGTGGACCTATCATGTCTCTTTGGAAGGTGGCTGGCAGATAAAATGAGTAAGGAAGAGCCTCACCTGTGACTTGTGCCCTGACATTTCAGTCAAAAAGCATGTGCTTGACACAGGTTTCTCCACTTTTTATAAGATAAGAGTAAGAGAAAGGCTGATTCCTTGAGCTTAGCTGATGCAGAGAGTGCAGCACTGTCTTTCTTTTGGCAGTGGGGAGAATGCTACCATCACTTGATGCCTACAAGTGCACTTAATGAGAAGTACTATAACATTTAGGCAATATCTGTCTTTACGAGTTTGAATTGTTTGTATTACTTTGGAGCTATCTGCCATCTTGCTAAAATGTGATTTCATCTGAGAAACTTGCAACAAGTTGCAGCCAAGTGTCAAAGAATGCAAACAATATGACAGAGAGTGTAGAAGTTTAATATTTACTTAGTCTTTTAAAATAGAACTTCCATCCCAACATACGTAGGGTTTATGGAAATGCCATGGAAAAGGCAGAGAACTCATCTGAGAATCAGGGCACCATGCAGCTACCCTGTAGCTTTCCCCTTGCTATTTTTCAGCTTTAATGAGATTTCAGAAGCAATTGTGTTTTCACGTTCATTTACACATTGCCTTATACTTGTGAGAGTAATTTTTTTTCTCTGTAATGTTATTGAGGGGAGAGGTAACTGGAAAATGTGTGTAATTTCAAACACTTGCAGATTTTTATAAAGTTAAATAGTTTATTGTTTATGTTTCCCATGACTAACTTACAGAATTTGGAAAAGCACCCAAATCAATACAGTTAAATATATGTATTGTGTAAATATGGCCATATCCCAAAAAGAAGCATTAAGTGGGAGAGCACTGGACACCAGAAAGGCTTGGGGTTTTCTCTGCTGGTTTTTTGTGCATCAGGACATCTTGTAAAAAGGAAAATTAGTATATTATAAGAGTACTTCTATGGCCCGTTATTCACAAATTAGAATACTAACAGTTAGTAGGTTTCCAGTTAATCTACTTGAGTGCAGGTTTAGGCATTTGCTTCAGTCTTTTATTATTCAAAATCTTGGCAACAGAGACTCAGAAACCGCTTTCTAAATCCATGGCTTTATGTTCCCGACTGCAGTTCATAATAAGGATAGCCCAAGCCTGCACTACAAACTCCAAGCAGTCCCACAGGCACTGGCATTTTGGCCTTTACTGGGAGCTGAGGTTCCTACACACTACTGTTTCTCAAAGAAATGGCCTTTCAGAAGATAAAGTGAGCACGATCTTGAAAGAAAAGCTTAGGAGGGCAATTTGTGACTAATCTGATTCATGCAGCTGATAGGCATGTCTCTTTCCCAAGAAAATCAGCCTTCAATCCTTTAGTGGTGGTAGTGATCATTCAAGAGGCTTAGCTCGGACCTGCTTAAGCCCTGTGCCTACCACTTGCTCATGCTGGCTTCCTCCCATGTATTCCTTAAATTCCGAGTGTTTTCTGCATGAGTCCTCTGCTCTCACTCACCCACTAGGGGCCTGTCTTCTCTCATGATACTGTTAAGTAATAGTTATCAGGCATGTTGTAATAGTGCCAATGATAAGGAAAGGCTGCTTGGGGCTCTAGTTGTGATACTCCAACTATGGCACCCACAACAGTCTATCTCAGATGGCCATATATGCTAGATTGTAAACTCCTGCGTAGTCCTAATTCTCAACTGTGCCAAGATCTGCGTTATCGTGGAACCCAGCTGCACAGTCAGCCACATCCAGTCCAGTCAACATCCAAACTAAATCCATTGGAAGTTCTTATCACCCACCTTTAAAATCCTAGAGCTCTCTCCTTTTGGCCTCTCCATGGGTCTTTTGGGGTCCAACCTTTGTCAACATTTTGATGGATGGTTTATAATGTCAGGAAGATTGGCTCAAGGAATTGTACATTTTCAGCCCAACTATATAGTCCATTTCAGGATCCTTGGGACTTTTTGAAATTTGGTTCTGCATAGCATTTTAGCCCTGGAAAGGCACACAGTGGTGTCCACATATGAAAAGGTCAAAAAACAAATGGTATCAGACAGTCGTCTGAATAATTCTGAGGTTTTGTGCTGGATCAAGATGGGAACAAAACCTGAAATTGCTATCATAACTTGCATGTCAGCCTCTCTTCATCTTTTTATTAATTGTGTTTGTTCCAGTAATGACTAAAAAGTAAACATTAACAGGGCCTCACTTATCATTGTACAAAGTTAAATATGTAGAAATGTATATTGTTGCTTTTCTACTGCCTTATATCTAAAGTACCTTTGGAGGCTTTCTGAGGTACACTTTGTCCTGCTTGCAAGCAGACAGTCAGCACGATGAACAAGTGTTCTGTGCTATGCAAAATTGCTATTCTGGTAACATTGCACCTCCTAAGCATTAGACTGAAAGTAATTTACCAGTGTACAAACCCGCATACCCTAAAATAACAAGGATCTTGTAAATGTGGAAGTAAAAGATTGGAACAAACTCTAAATGACTAGAATCATTCAATTCAACACATAATCAACATAATCCAAGTAAACTTAAAGTTTAAAAATGCTCGGCAACACCTTGGGTGATATGATTCTCCAGATCTACCTTATTCATATGAGCACTTGATTGATCCTCCTGGGAAGGGGCCCTGCAAGAGGAATGAAAAAAGCCACTCACTTCTGCTCAGGAAAATTTTCTGAATACTTGCTTCTACTTCTGCTTCACCTGTTGGTTTGTAGGGCTGTTGTAAGCATTTGGGTGACCTTGTCTATGTGCACACGGTGAGAAGGGGCTCACGGTGCTGGAAAAGCAAAGAGAGTTGTGCAGGTACAGAAATGTCAATACTGGCAACTGGCTGCCAAGGCTCTAAGGCCATTTTATTGTCAGTATCAGTATCAAACCATGAGTGTTGTTTCCAACTATTGGATGTCTTCTGAACAGTTTAGTACCCTGAATATTACTACACATACAGCTTCAAAAGATCTCAGCCTTAGGTGCATTCTTTTCTCTCCCTCTGTAAATGTTTAATTACTGTACCACAGCATAATGTCCAGTTGACACAAGGGTGCACACATCCTGGTGTCAACATTTCCATTACCTTATAGTCACACAGTATTTTATGAATGCTGTGTTAGAATACATTTAAACATTTTGCGTACAGGAAAATCACTGTGAAGCATACTGAGTATTTTTACAAAGGTATGCAAAAATTCACACAATTATCATGTTTTAGTGTATGATAATTAAATTAATAATACTATAAAATATTGGTACACATAAGAAAAATATAAAAAAAAAATCCTCAAGATTCAGAAATTCACTTTATATATATAAAAATACTCCTGCATTATAAAATATAACCATGTGGAAATATTCATAGTGCATTTTCCTTAGACAACGTAAGTCTGCTAAAGTGTATAAGATTTTATCTCAATATATCAAATAAATTTGTATCACATTCATATCACAGTATTAGGATCACAGCAATACAGCAAATCTAACCGAATATTCTATACACATCAGAATATTTATAAAATCTTAACAATTCTGCCTGACACATATTTGTAAGTGGTTTGTTTGGATGTATGATTGTTGCATTTTTAACATTTTTATTTAAAAGTGAAAACAAAGGAAATGTGAAAGTGCTCATCAGTTCATGAACATGTAAAAAAGATGGCTCTGTCTCTGGCTTTGTTGTTATTGCAATCAGTCTTTTTTATAAAGAGCCACTTAGCCTCCTGTGCAACAAAGTGCTTTAGCATATGCCAACTTTTTAGCACCAACTAATTCTATTCCTGTTCTCCAAAACATCTACTCAGTTCTAACAATTTAAATATGTGTAGAAATTTTAAGTTTTAAATGCTTTGCTTAAAGCAACTCTTCTTCTGACACAAAATTTTACATCACCTGAATGGAAATGCCAATAAGTTAAACAAAAGCAGACTTCTTTCACTCTGGAGATTTTTTTGATAGTTCAGTTTTAAATTAACTTTACTCATACAGCATTTAGTTTGATGTTGCTCTAATGAAATTAATAATTTTTGCTATCAATTACTCATGAAGGTTAGATTTATATTTTAAATTAAAAAAAAATATCATATTTTGGTCCACTTCACAGTGAATGCTACACTAAAAAAACAGGCTTTGTCTGATGCAGATTTCTAATCTTTAACAATGTAGATGAGAGTGTTTTAATCTGATTTCCACCAAAACTTAATAAGCAGCACATTTCAAACTCCAAGGAAAATCTTATATTCCCCAAAGTGCAAGTTATTGATGTATTTCATAGCCCTAACAATAGCCTTCTGGCATTAACAACCTAAAACGCAAATGACATCCGCTGGCTATTTGTTAATTATGTTTTTGAACTGCTTATGGCTACACTAGAGGATATATTCCAGGCTCTGATTTCTATTAATAGATGCCTGCTTTGGAAAGCATAAAAAACCCCTCTGTCCTATCTAGCCTCTTTATAAGTAAGACAGCAGGTCCCCTTCTTTTACATCATCTGCTCTCAATAAAATACAACATACTGCTGCTCTCCCGTAATATAGGTGGAATATCCATGTGAATGCACAAAGTGTAGTTCTCTAAGTTTTGTGAAACCATTTGTGAGCACTCAAGAAATGTGGAAGACTAATTAGTTTGAGACGGTAGTTGTATTTAATGCTTCCATAGACTTCAGTGTTCTGTAATCCTTCAGGAATAGGTTAGGTTTAGTTCAAAGGGATGATTATCATACCTATCTAAATGTCTTGAGATTAGACTAGACTGTAAATAACATAAAGTGAGCTTTCTTACAAGACATCTATTAATTTCTCTTTTGATCACTCGGAAACAATTCAAGTACAATCAGAGTCTGAGCCAAAACCTGGAACTGTGGAGCTATAACGTTTACATAATGTTTTGATAACGACTATTGGATTTCAGAAAGTTCTGACAAAAGCTCAGGTCTGTTTATATTTCTCCTCTTCAGCTTTACTGAACTAACTGAATCAAAAGAAGGGCTAGTTTTCTCCACAGTTTTAGGACCACTAAGCATGTAACAGCTTAGTTAACAGTTAACAGTCCATATTGCAGGAGCTCAAATATTTAGTCCCACCCCACTGTTAAGTCCTCATCTCTTTCTACAGCCAGGAGGAGGAAGAGAGACAATGAAGTACCTACCTCCTCATGAGTGTTTCCAATAGAAAATATGTTTTGAAAAGTAAGAAGATGTAAATGAGAGCAACAGTGATTTAATCCTGAAAATGCTGCAGAATGGTCTCTTCAGCAGATGGAAATCTGCTATTAAAAAACCAGATATTTTTAAAATGACAGTATTTATTAATAAATTATTATAACTATGGTGTAAGTAATATTAGTAAATTAATTGCTCTTTTTGTGTAACCAGGAAATAGCCTCTTAAGAAGTCTTATCCTGTTTTTCAAAATATGTCCTTGAAAAGTATATACTCACTGCAGACACAAACATTTGCATGTTGCAACTCGTGGTACAGATAAAAAAAAAATTCCATAAAAACATATTACGTATGTACTGACAAGTTGGATAAGAATGTAAAGACCAATCCAGGAACATGTATCTGCTACTTTTGGCACGGAATAAGCCCGACATTACACCTGCCCTCACCAGGTGAAAGATTGTCTAGATATGAAAAGGCAGAACAAACACTAACAATGAAGCTTTCATGTGAGAAGCTGGAGAACTATGTGGTGTGAGGGTAGGGCAGATACAAACGTCTGCTCAAATGAGCTCTTCAAGGGCAGAGCATCAAAGCTAGTTAAACAGCAGAAGAGAGCGAGCCGGTGGGAAGTCTACGGTTGCAGGTTTTATTAGCAGGTTAGACAAACATATATCATGAATGTCATTGGTGCAGTTAATTTATCTCACTCCAAAGTAATGACTACACACCTCAGAATACATTTTCCTTCTTCCCTACCCTGCATATTATTGTTCTCATGATCTTAGTCCACTATGTTTTTTTCTTGGTCAAATTTCTCTCTCTAGGTCATGTTCAGCCGTTGGAACTCAGGGCCGTAATAATCCTACTGCTTCCTTTCATGAGTGAAAAAGAATCAAGAAGAAACCTGGACACAGTGAATCCAGGGGCAAAGGTTTTATTCTCCAGTGGCAAAATCCTGTGGAAAACAGCTCTTTTCTCAAAAACTAGGTGGCAGAAATCTGCCCTCTCCTGACCTTGCCTGACAGTCCCTGCAATCCTAGATGCAAGCTTCAACATACCTCTAGGGTTTGCGTGCTAACTACCTAATTTCACAGACTTTAAGAACTCAGTTGTCCTATCTGCTCTCCATAGCTAGTAGAAGGAGTTAGGGTGCCCTGGGGGTGTGATTAGATCTTCGCCAGGCCAATTGCGAATAGACGTGTTCTCCCCACCAGTTTCAGGCTGACACTGGGGAGACAAGGCACCTCAGCTGAAAGGATTCATTCACTTCATGTGAATTGAGGCTTCTGTGCAGTAAAATAAATGGATTTCCTCAGAGAACAGGATTGCAAAGCTAAAGGGCTCTTGGAGTTAACCTTTAACTTGAGTGGCTAATCCAGTGTTTTGTATACCAAGGATAGGCAAGTTCCCACTGTTCCCACTAGAAGATGGGGAGAAGGTGTTTTGGCATGGCCAGGATATAGGATGTTGGCACTGGAAGGCAGTTCAGATGGGAGGTCTGGAAGAGGCTGGTTCTGTTGCTGTCTTTGGGCAACTCCCGCTTGGAAATGAGGAATAAAACTAGTAAATTCATACATAGAGAATGCCTCTTTGCCTGCTGAAAGCTATGTATATGCTTGTGTCTTTGTAAGCCTGGTGTGGAGAGCAAAAGAAAGCCCTAGCTCCTACTGACTGTGGGGAGACAGAGAGGAAACAAAGGAAGAAAAGGAACACCCTGTTCCCAGCAGGAAAAGAGTGGGGAGAGGGACAGGAAAGAATGCTCCCTGCATCTTTTCCCAAGTCAGAACACCACGGAGGAAGTGTCTGTTTGATTTAGATTGCTAAAGGTTGTTTGCACCCTGGAATCTTTGGCAATAACTTGATGGACAAGGTAGTTAGACCTGTATTTACCAGGCATGAAAAATCAAAGTACAGCATTACTTTTGAGAAAATAAGAAGATAACAAAAGACTGAGACTCAATTAACTTTTGCTTATAGCATTTTGGGCAAATATACATGTGTACATATGTAGTTTTCTAAACTACTATACTGCCTAAATCAAAATAACTGTCATAATTAATTCATACTTAACTTTAGTTAGTATGAATCCCCACTCTCATGCATAATAAATAAATAACTAACATTTTTTTTCAGTTTGTATTTCTGACAATGTTTAAATGAAAAAGTGCTGGGTTTTTTTAAAATCTTACTTATTTACCCATAGTGCTTATGAATTACTGGAATATGTTTTGGTTAGTTATGGTAGTTATTGTTATAACTATTGTTATTGAGCCTCTACAGCTATTTCTGAAAAATCACTATTTTTAAGAAATGCTAGTTCATATTTAGAAAACAAATCTTTACTCAATTTTATTCAATCTTTATTCAATTTTTATCAATTCAATTTTAAAAAGTAGCACAACATAAATTTAAGTTAAAACTGAAACAACTTGTCTACAGAAAAATGGAAAAATTAGACAGTGGAATCAATGTTTTATCTCAGTACTGTGTTTGTCCCAATATCTGCAGAATGACTCCACTGGTCAAAAATAGTTCTGAAATTTGACATATGTCCAAACCAGAAAGCAGGTGAAGAAATCAAGAGTGCCTTCAGTTGTGTGTGTGAAATGTTTAATGTTCAATATGATATTAGCCAGATTAAAAACATTAATTTTGGTATATCTGGATAGTACAGAGGCAACAGCTGCAAAAATTTAAAACGTATTACATACTGTAACTTTTTGTCCTGGATTTATAAACTTTCTCCTTTTGGCCCTGACCTTTCCTTCCTGTGAATATTGGGTAAACAAAAAACAAAACTTGTACTGCAGAACTCTCAGTGAATCATATTTGTATTTATAATAAGTCAGTTATCTGAAAGGAATCTTCATTCATCCACCAAAAGAATATTATTTATCAAAAGCATAATTTTTTTCCAGAAATAGAAGGACAACATTATAACACAACAGTTTTAATGTAAAGCTGCTTTTTAATTTCATTGTCCTCAGTGGTAAATCACTACATTATCTAATGTTTTAAAATGAACCTGATTCCTTTTAGAAGAGTCATCCCTTCTCTTTGGGAACAAATTTATATATTGGGTTTTTTGAATGGAAAAAAAAATATTAATGAAATATCATCATAAATGTGGTTGAAAAGAAGATATGAATGCATGCAAAATGATTAGATTATGAAATCAAAGTTGCAGTTTGCACACAGTGCTGCTAAGTTTTCAGATAATCTTATTAGGGAAGGCCTTTCTAGTGTCTTCTATATATTTAATAATGCCTACAATTTAGTATGAAGTTACCATGGTAATCTTTCATAAATTACCAAGACCATTTATTTGTATATAGTTGCCAAAAGCCTGAGATGACTACACTTCATCCATCTATTGACAGGGAATCAAGGAATGAGTGGTCTGACAAGCCCTGCCTTCAAAAGGCCATATTCAGCATTCACCTATTTGATTTGGTAAAACAAGAAAACAGCTGCTTTCCTATTGGAACATGAAAAGTGATATGTTAATGTTCTACTAAAATAGAAATAGTTGTCAAATTAGGATAGTGGCATACATGTTCTAAAAGAAGCAGGAATTTTGAAAAAAAAATGTAGGAGGTCTAATATTACATTTCTGAAGTGTATATTCCCCTTCACACAGAAATATGCTGTGTGCTATTTCCTGCAATATCTGTAATTAGAATTTAAAATTTACCAAGAGTTTTCCCAAAGTAATTATAGAATATTTTCTTATGCTTAACCCAAGAACAAGCTACAATGCCTGTGGATGGACAATGCCTGTGTTGTGTTGCACAGATGTATATGTTCACCTGAGGATCTGAGGATCAGGAGTTGTAGGGTCAAGTGAAAACCCCTGAATGAATCTCTAAAGAGTGCTTTAAGCAGTTCACCATCTGTGGCTTACAATTAGGCTCAGATAGAATTGAATGATAGAAACATAGACCCAGGGAAATTCAATATAAGTCTCATTACTCAATTCTGTTTACAGTTTCCGTACAAAAAAAGAAGAGCAACTAAATAAATAACCTCAGTGAAAACATTTATACATGTCTGGTGAGAGGTGAATTATTTCAAAACGGATCTTGTTTGCAAGGAGCTTCCTGTTCTTTTTTTTTTTTTTCATTTAACCTTATTTCCCATGTACCAAACTGCAAAATAATGTTTAGTGAAGGATTTCTTTTAGCAATCTACCTCTGTTTGGCATGGGTCTTTAACAGACTGCTTGACCTTAGTGGACCTGGACAAGTTTAGTGCTGAATACACTCTGCAGTGCCTTGCTGAATAGCAAAGGAAATAAACATCTGCTTATGCAGTTTGCTAAGTTGGGTGTCTAGCTATGTATATAATATAGCTATTCAGATGAATAGCTATATTATACACCCATTTATTTCAGTACAGTACAGATCATTAAGCAGTTTCTAAAATTCAGTGGTTTCAAGGAGTACTGAAAACTATAATCTGGGATCCAGTACCTTTCAGTTTGCTAAAACCTAAACTGTACTATTGGACAAAGGCCAAGAAGAAAGACAGAAGCCAAACAAGACAAGACATATAAAGCAGAATATTAGCAATAGCTTTAGGAGAAACAATCAGAGAGCAAGTCAAAATTTCACTTGTAAATGAGACAAGACAGTGAAAGAATGGAGGCAAATTCTCTTCTAAGGTGTGTCCTTGCTATGGGAGGTACCTGGTCACACAAAGAACGACCTTGTGAGGTTTGTCATTACAGGGCCAGCCAGAAGGACAGAAGTAATGAAGAATCAGTTATCATTTCCATTAGAAACAAAACAAAAATATTATTTTAATAGATCATACCACACAGGAAGGAAGGAAAAACTACTTCTTTCTGACAGAGTAAAGAAATGGCAAGAAATTCTAAGCAATGCAAAAAGACAAATTTAGATATTTTTTGCATGTTGATGTTCTAGTTGAGAAGGATAACCAGATCTCACAATCAGAGGATGTGCAGAGACAGCTGCAGGAAAGTATTTCTACTGCATTTCCTTCCAGCCCATTCTGAAAGATTAAGGAGTGTCTATGATATTAATTCCCCTTGACATAAATGGGTGATGACAATAGACGGCAATGTGTGGGGGTGATGCTTGCCATATGTTCTTTGACACAGCTGAAGTAGCTATTTTTGAAACTGGATAAAACAAATTTTACAATATAACATGTGGGATACAAGTGAGCTGTGGTTACAGCAGAAGTTCTCCCTCTTGCTCTAAAGCCACCATTTACAAGAGGTTTTGAAAATATGAATTAGTTAACTGATCAAAGCAGGAGGAAGTTGATATCTGTTTTGCTGGAGTTTTATGTACCTTTTATCAAGGGGGAAGAAAATCAAAGGAGTAGATTCTCTTTTGAACATATCTACCAGAATTTGCATCAGATTTTATGCCACCAGTTTAGTGTTCCAGAATTTAGAAAGGTACATGATGATCACTTTTGCTACTGGCTGCCTCTGAATAGGCAAAAGGAATATATATAAGGTGACACAATGCAAACACCATCTACAAACCCAGCCTCCCACAGTGACTAGTGCCAGGAGCAAGCATGAGAAAATTGAGAAGAGCAATTAATACACTGATTTGGGGAAAAATTATTTCTAATCCTTGATAGAGATCACTTTTACTTTGACAGAATATTAAGATCTTTAAAAATTTTCTTCTGCCTAAAAACTGCTGACATTTCCATTGGTGATTTCAATGTCCTTTTTTCCCACGTATTTAAGTCTACAGCTATTTAAATCTGCACCAACAAGTTAATGATGCTGTGGGTCATTACTTTTAACTTAATCAATTCTCCCATCCTAGAAGAAAGCTCCCTGATTTCTCCTTTCCACTGCTTTCCAGGATTTTGCACATATCTACTAAGCTCCCTTCCACTTCACCTCCCTTTTTGACCTCCCTGACAGCCTTTTTAGTCTTATTTCCCCACTTCTAAGTACTTTTATTCCTCTAAAACGGGAAACCTTTGTCTGTTACTTGGTGGTTTTTTATGCAGAGTAATCAATCAGAACTATCTGTATGATTTCAAGTGGAGATGAGAAACCTATTGAATATTATTACAGCAATTCACTATGTTTTTATCCCTTTTTTAACTGCTGATGCACCATGATAGGGGTGCATGTTAAGCAATGTTAACATAATTTAGATTTTTTTCTTTTAATCATTCATGTTTATCTAGAAGTACCATATACATACTATCTTTTCCAGTGAATTTTCATCACCATTGAACTTCCTTGCTCTCTCAGGGACTGTTCATTCAATCATTCTGAATTTATCCCAGGAAAAGGTTCAAAAATATTTTTAAGGATAAGAAACAAAATATTTGGATTCTACACTATATAAAGACATGGGACTACAATTTTTATAAAACTTTAGTGTCATGATTTTCAGAGGTCAGTGATAAACTCTTTGAAAGGATGCAGGTGAGTCACTATCTAAGTATTTAAAGACTTCAAGAGTACATGCAAAAATACCCCAAGAAATAAAGAACACTTAACCACAATATTTAGCATTGTTCAGGAATACAATAAATTATACAGCAACTTTTCCTGCCAGCATACTTGAAAAAGCTACACAAAGGACCTACAACTAATATCTGTAATGCAATCTGTAGTTCTAAAGTAAGTTCCAAGACTGAAACCAAGGGAAAAACAAGTGCATTACTACAAACCTGTGTTTTCAACTCTCGCTACTTATAAGATTATAATGGGTTTGCCGGCCTTTGGTGTTAGTAATTTCCCCAATGAATCTGTGGGTGGAACAAAAATGTGGAAATGGAAACTCAGAGGGGATTTTATGGTCAAAATATCCACCCACACTCACACACAGTAGCTTTGATTCAAGCTGTCACCTTTCCATGCCTCAGCTTTCCCATTTGTAAAATGGTTCAAGTCAGAATTCACTCTTTTACCACTATTAAACTTCTCCCACCGTAGTTGTGTTCCCACATTAATTTCCTCTTCTGAAGATGAAATGTATTAAAACTGCTTAAGAGCAAGCTTCCTTGATTCCCTCCCAATGGCTGTTCTCCTAAGTGCCATCACTTCGAAGGTTGTACCCATGCTGGGACACAAGTCCCCTCCGCAGCCATCCTCAGGTGGCTCTCTCAGACCTCAGGTAAAGGTCTCTCTTCCTTGACCAGTCACCCAGGATCTTATCCTCTGATGGCATCACGAAGTATAAGCATCATAACTACATACCATACCTTCCCAAGTATTTGAATATGAAATAACGTTAAATTGAGTAAGATAAGATATTGGCAACATGACAGAAGTACTGTCCTTTCCCATAACCTTAACTTCCTGAATATGTAAACTGTTTAAACTCATTAAAAAAACATGAAAAAATGTATGATGAGTGGATACATAACACTTGGTGCTGGCAAATGGGTAATGTTTAATTTGATCTATCGGAAGAAGGTATAAAGATTTCCATTCAAACAATTACACCTCTCCCTCCAGTCTCAACTACTCAGTTTTAACTGGTTATTTTACTCTGTTTTGTCAAATACCTTTATGGCACCAACCAGCAAGAGCCTGGAGCAAAATTCTGCTTAGATTCTACCCTTCTTAAATAGCATCCTAGAATTAATAAGTATCCATCTTCCTGGCATGAATTCGGTAGTGGAAAGGAATAAAAAATCTTGCATTGCAGGAACATGTAGCGCACATGAATCTCTTTGGCAGCACCTACTCAGGTTCCCGCTCCTGTTAAAATGCACGTTAGAACTTCTGTCGATGAGTGCTAGATCTCAAATCTAACTCAATTTGACTTAACTTCTCTAAGGTTGGCATACAAGACTCGGCAAGTTTAGGCTGCTGGAGTGCCACATATAAGGAGTCCAGTGATTTCACATTAATATAATGCAAAGAAAATATAATTGTCAGGAAGTAACAATGAAAAACTCCATAAGAAACACTCAAGTTACTAGTTATGCTTTACAGGCAAATCATGATAGTTTAGAACATGAGAAGGGGTAAAATAATTTGAACATCCATGGTCAAAAACCAGAAAAATAAGTCTACACAAACCTGTCAGTATCACTTGGACTACAGAGTCTGGGAATGCAAAATGTCATCATGTTGATTTACAGAACCACAGAATCACAGAGTGATATGGGGTTAGAAGGGACCTCTGGAGATCAGCTAGTCCAACCCCCCTGCCAAAGCAGGTTCACCTGGAGCAGGTTGCGGAGGAACTTGTCCAGGAGGGTTTTGAATGTGTCCAGAGACAGAGACTCCACCACCTCTCTGGGCAGCTTGTTCCAGTGCTCTGTCACCTTCAAAGTAAAGAAGTTCCTCCTCATGTTTAGTTGGAACTTCTTATGTTCAAGTTTGCGCCTGTTACCTCTTGTCCTGCCACTGGGCACCACTGAAAAAAGATTGGCCCAATCGTCTTTACACCCACCCATTAAGTACTGTTTACAAGTATACTCTTACTTTGGAAAACTAGGATTTTCTTGTTTATCTTTTTTTGAGAAAACTGATTGAAAATCATCCAGATGTATAACAGTTGATCAATATTTAAATCCTGTATTTGATCAGATAAAATAAAAATCAAATCATTTCAGACAAAGGGGCATTGGGGGAATGTACATGTAGGGGAATAGCAGCTTGGAATTCCACAGGATTTATTATGGGATGTTTGGGGAGGAACCAAAAGTGGGCAAAGGTGGTTGAGATGATCCAGGGAGCACCAGGAGTGGGAAAATTGGGGCAAAGGAGAAAAAAGGCCAGTGGCAGGTGACTAGTTGGCTGGTGGTTGTGCTACCCACCATGCCCCGTGTGTGGCCAGCACAGCCTCTCCCAGCTACTCCTCAGAGTCCTTCTTCCCTCTGTCCTGGGTGATGGCTCTGTGTATGTGCACGGATGTGTGTGTGTTTGTGTATCTGTAAGTACCTGTGCGCAACAGTCTGTCGCAGCAGCCCCTCAGGGGCTGTATGTCCTGGTACCAGCAGCTGGGGAGACTGGGACCCAGGGGCAGCTGCTGGTCAGGCTGGGGGTCTGAGCCGGCTGCCAGAGGGACCCACCTTGTCCATACCTGTGTGTGTATTGTCACCTGTGGACCCCCACCCTGCTCTGCTGGAGAGGGGAGCAGGGTGAGGCCCTCGGAGCTGCCAGGGTCCATTCTGTCTGTCTGTCTGTCTGTCTGTCTGACCCCTGTGTCCAGACACACATACATGGTGTATGCATGTGCTCCACGTTCATCTGCCTGCTGGGAATGTGTCTCCAGCCTCGCTGCTGGTTGGACACAGGGATGTGGAGCTGAGCAGCCTCCCCTCTCCCAGGATCTTGGATCCGGCAGGATACATTTGCTCACATTCTTTGCTTCCTACATTTTTTTTTTTTAACTTCTGTCAATTCACCAACCAGTTGCTCAATAGTAACTACAAGCAGTGACAGGATATTTCTTGGAAATGCTAGATGGTTACCCATAGGAAAAACTCAGAAAAAAATATTCTTAAATAATATATTAAAAGAAGGCAGAAGAAAACTCAAGAGATTTCCAAACACTGAATGAAGTAGGCAAGGTGAAAAAAGCAAAAGTGTGACTGCAGCATAAATGATTGGTAACTTCCAGTCAATTTTGATAATGAGGGTTTATAGAACATGAGAGAAAAAAAGAAAAAAAAGTAATTAATCGACTAACTGTCATAATACAAGGAGAATTAAATGAAAAGGACTGAAAATTAATTGTATGAGTAGAATGAGGTTAGCTGGCTTGAGCTTCTGGAAACATAGACGCCTGTGGGCACTGGTGGGCTGCTGGCCAACCCACTTCCTTCAGCTTCTTTATGTAGTGAATGTCTACTCCAAAGGACAACCAAATCAGAGGCTAATGAATGGGATACAGAAATCACTTAGATACACCTCTGAAGGGTAAACCAGGTCCTCAGCCCTGTATTCTGGCTATCTCATCTCTATATTCAGGGAACAATCTCCATCAGTTTAATGTTTGAGACAACTTCTTGCACGTAGTTCTAGAGAGCAAAGATATGAGCTGAAGAAGGAATGACATCATGCAAAATGGACTTAGTGCACACAGACCTGTACGGAAGGAAGTATCAGAACAAGTTTCTAGCTCACAGAGAAATAAAATAGGAGGATCTCTGGTGAGAGAAACTGTGTGAGCTGTGTCCTGAGCTACTCTGCTGCAATCTGCATGCAAGGTTTAGGGTCAAAATTAGTATTCTGTGATCTGGTCTGAACAGTTACTGAGCACTGAAGAAATTCTGAACTGTGAGGGTGGTGAGGCACTGGAACAGGTTGCCCAGAGAAACTGTGGATATCCCATCCCTGGAAGTGTTCAATACCAGGCTAGATGGGGTTTTGAGCAACCTGGTCTAGTGGGAGGTGTCCCTGCCCATGGCAGGAGGGTTGGAACTTGATGATCTTTAAGGTCCCTTCCAACCCAAACCATTCTTTGGTTTGATCTGTCCACTTTAACAGTCCAACAGCACATCAGTGCTACTCTGCAGCTTTGTCTATTATAAAATTCCATAGAGACTGAGACACATATACACAACTAGAACTAGAAACAACAAAAAAGAAAATTCAGGAACAGAATCATTTTGCTTTGAAGATACATTGGGCCACAAAAAAGCCCACTTGTTTGTTCGCTTATATATTTACATTTCCAGAATTGTTGCAATATGGACATCTGTATTCTCAAGATATTCTTGATGAACTGCCTATAATCACAGCAGTTTAAGGTAACAAACTTCATCTCCCCTTTGAACAATTTCTTCTTCCTAACACATGTACATATCAACAGCAATTTTCAAATACTGGACAAAAAAAAGGAATGAGTCAGATATTAACTGCTCTGGATTATACATGATAATTAAAGACCATAATTATAAGGTCTTCACATTTAATCTGACTTTGTCACATGTAGACATTGGCAATGGTTTCTAGAGCCTGTGGGGTTTTGCTGGTCTCGACTGGACTGATAGGAGTGCAGAATGAAAGCCAGTCTCTTGCCATAATAAGACAACCAGAACTTTAAAGATAAGCCAGCACCCTAAAACTAGACATGGAAACTTACAAACTCAGGATGAGCAGCAGGTGTGCAATGTGTTCCTCCAGCTACCAAAAAACCACAGCATCTTGCAAAAATTTCCATTTCTGGATGGACATGAGATATACCCTCTACCTCACTCATAAGTAAATATATTGCTAATAGAGTATTACAAATTGAAATCCTTTGAAGAAGCTTTCCAAAGCCTACCGTGCACATCAGTTTTCAAAATGAGAATGTTAGAAATACTTTAATATTAGAAAAAACTGGAGTCATGAAGGCGATCTTGTTACCACCAAGTCAATAAAATCAAGGTAGTGTTGTGTTAGGGCTAGCTGAAGAAACACACAACATATCAAAAAGCACGATCAGAACAAGAAAGACCCCTGAAACAGATTTTTGCACCATTGCATCCAGCTGACAGCAATTGGGTTTAATTTCTGAGTGTCTTGATCACAGGATTTATCTGGCAGCCTTTCAGAAGTGTTGCAGCAATACTTTTTTTTTTTTTTCTTGTAAGCTAGGATTAGTTTAATATAAATACAGGTAAGATGCCACATGACAATACAGTGTTTGTTAGTACTTCATCCAGATTTCTGGGAAAAAAAAGACAGTATTACTCAAACCCTAATTTAGATGAACACCTGTAATAAAGGACATAATAAACAGTACAGTAGTAGTATACAAATACTAACTGTACCTCTATTTCTTATGGAACAGGAAGTTAAAAAGAAGGAAGGAAGGAAGGAAGGAAGGAAGGAAGGAAGGAAGGAAGGAAGGAAGGAAGGAAGGAAGGAATAAAAAAGAAAAAGGAAAAGAGGGAAAGAAGAATCAGGCCATGTCCTGACTGTGAAAATGTGACATGGGATCCTGATGTAGAAACACCACTTTTAGATGCTAACAATGACTGTATCAAGAAATAACTATGTAGGTGGTATACAAGAGGGGAAATAATCCTCTGGATTATTGTGGATTATTTCACATAGCAGTGCACACACAGGACCTGTTCCAAAATTTTAGCACTGGAGAATTACAATGCAACAGGGACAATAGCTTGCCCTGCAGAAATAAAAAGTATGCAAACCCCTCAAATTCACCAGACCTATGCTTAACAACAAAAAAATTACAAAACAAAGAAGCTGGTCAAAGACAAAGCTGTAGAGAACAAAAAGAGTTAGGTTCTTACAGATGCTGCTTGCTAAAAAATATCATTTTGGAGACACAGAGCAAATCAAGAATGAATTCAGAATGGTTGAGAGGAAGCTGGCAAAAGAAAACAGCAAGAATAAGGCAAGTTACTAGCAGAAATAAGTAATCCTTTGAAAAGGTGAGGTTGTGTCCAAATATATTAAACCCAAAACAAAACAGATCATAAGCATGAGATGACTGCCCAAACAGAATATGAAGAAAAAAATATATTAAAAAATGAATAAGAAATCATCCCTAGTACGTATCTGGAACAGAAGCCTATCAACAGTTCAAGGCCAATGGCCAATGAGAATATAAAAAGAGCAAACGGAGAAGATAAGGCCCTATCATGGCAAAATGAGTTCTTGTCCTCTGTCTACATTGTGCTGGAGACCTTTGCAAAGCTTGAATAGGAGGGATCTGCCTGAACAGTAACGAGGCGACAGGTCCAAATGGCACTCGTCCCTAAGCTCTTAGAGGAACACAAGGATGAAACTGCTGAATTATTTACTCGGATGCACAGCATCTTAAAAGCAGCTTTGAGTCTGATGATATGAACTTCAGAAATTAGATACCTGTTTTTAATGATTTGAGGGGAGATCTGTGGATCTACAGGTTTGTAAGCCTGATGCCTGTTACCAGACAAATCATGAGAAACTGTAACAAAGCAGAGATCCAGTGGATGTATGAACAAATAAAATTTTTGGAGTGTTAGCACAGCTCTTGTACACTGGGACTATACTGGAATTTTCTGAAGGCATTCACAGGCAAGTAGATAAGATTTAGCTGAACCTATTTACATGGTTTTCTGAAACGCTTTTGACAAGATCTCTTGCCAAAGGCTTTTCAGGAAACTAAGGATCGATAAAGTAAGAGGGAAAGTCCATGTTTTGATAAATAGCTGGTTTGAACACAGGAAAGATAATAGTTCTAAGTGTTCTTCACACACTAAAAGGAGATCCACATTACACTCACGAGCTGAACACTGGGTGTGCATCTCAAAAAGGATCTGGTAGAACCAGAGGAGCTAGGACATGTGGTGTCCACAGGAGCAAGTACTTAACTAGCGTTCTTCTACTTGGAAAAATGGCAAATACTCAAGGTATAAATGTCCACAATAATCATGTCATACAGTGGCTGCATTTTCTAGTGTTTCATACTGGGTATCAAATGAGCACTTTGGACTGAACAATGAACCTGGCAAATGGCAAATCCAAAGTAGGAAAAGGAGGCAGTTACTCACACCACGTCTACATGGGGAAGTCCCTGCCATGGGACACTGGGGAAACTGAGTAACATCAGGGGGAAACCAGACAAGTTCATGGAAGAGAAAGCCCCTCTGGCTTGCTTAGCCATACGAGGTGTTGGAGGCTTGGAAATTACTTGTAAGACCTGTGCTTTCCCTGTTCTTAGGCAGCCTTGCCTTGGTGGCCACTGCTGCAGGCTGGGCACTGAACTAAACGAAGGCTTTGGCTGAACCAGGACAGCTGTGTTGTTCTGATCATCTTAGGTGGAGTTTCATAGGGTGTTAAATTAATTTTACCAATGCTGACAGCCACTCTCAGACCCTTCTGATGCCCTCCCGTGCCAAAAGGATACGTCTGGTGACGAAAGATACCACAGATAAGGGTAATCAAGCCAACTGCATCTGATATTTTCTCCAGTAAGTTCACGTATTTCACATGTGTAAATAAATATTATTCAAATGTTTTGACATTTTTAAACTACCAAAACCAAATTTACAATTTTCAGTAGTGCTTCTGCACATTTGACAGGACACCAAAACCCTCCACAGCTCTTTCCTCTCCACTTTTTAAAGGAAAAAAAAAAAAAGTACATTCTGTGGTAAACAATTTTAGCTAGAATTAGAGTAATGTATTGCATACTTTTATTAATATATTAAGCTTTTCTTTTGTTCACCAATGACAGCTAGATTCTACTGTGTTAATGTTTCAAGTAGTAGTATGTCCAAAAACATTTAATTAAAAGCTTAAAGTGATTTTTTTTTTATTTTTTCTTCAAAGTGTATTTTTCAGTATCAATGTCATTTTACTTGGCAGTTAATGGGAGTTTGTGTGCCTTTTACTCTTTTTGACTGTTAAAGATTCTCTCATCCTTCTCACAGGCCATGTGAAGTTCCATGATCTTCATGAAGCCTTGGTCGATTTTCCTCTTACTCTTATCACTTTCCCATACAGTGGTATTTCTTAATTTCCTTGATGGTTTTGGTTCTGAGAGGCCTCCATGTTTCTCATCTATCTTCTTCTCATTCTTGGATCCTCTATTTCCTTGTCTTTCGTGGGGACTGTGGTAGCAGCCTCAGTTCTTGGCATTCTTCAATGCCAGTATTTAGGATTATCTCACATTACATTAGATGGATGTACAAAGTTTATTTGTTATGAATGCTACACCTTGTCGTCTTCTTTCATTTCCATAAGGTTTTCCGTTTTATGGAATCCTGTGCCCTACTGTCTTTCCACTAGGATGACAGACACTTCTCTCTTAAGGCTTTTCTGTACCCTGTTTTCTTTCCATTAGCATACTCTTCCCACCCAGTTCCCACTTCCTTCTTCAAAGAAGGCACCTCTTCTTGAAGTCTGAAGTGCAAGGGCTCCATCTGCCACCTCAGTAGGAGTGAGAGGCCAACCTGATCACTGATTCTGAGAACATAGAACTGCATGACAGGTTAAATGTTTGAGCATGGCACTGCGGTAATATAAACAAAGATGAAGAAGAACTGCCAGGCAGGCAGGCTCTGGGCTCTGCAGCCAATACATATAAAGATGTACATATAGAATGCTGTTTGATTTAAAATAGCTAAACAACATAGTACAATCCCATCATCACCAACTGTATCACAAGCATGGGATTTCACAAGCTGCTCCCCTCCTCCTTCCTGTTATTAGTTATTTATACAAGGAATAGATATAAATAACCACTTCCAAAACTGAAATGCCTCCAAACACCTCAGTGTACAACACTCTATGCAGGTGTTATTCGTGCAGTGTTTATGTTTGCTTATGAAAACATAAACATATGGTGGAGGATTTTCTTTGCACATCATCTGCAGTTCTAGTGCTGTTTGCCTTCAATTCTGAACTAAAATCCTTTATTCTGACTTGTTATCTTTATCATCCACTGATTTTCAAGTCCTTATTCCCTGACACAAATGAAAATTTCATTGTGGTTTGATCTTTTGTTTTTCAATTTACTCACAGACTTTTGTTTACTCTTTACTTTCTGAAAATTTGCTGAATTCTGTCTTTTTGAATTTGTTACTCTTAAAAGAGTTTTGGAGTCCATCAAGGAACTCCTCAGCATATGCACCTTTTCAATCTATTAAAGTGTCCTCAGTTTTTTTATGCATATACACATCCCTAAAAATAGAAATACTTCTTCCTCTAAGTAACTGTTAAGGAAAAGCAAGCTTTGTTTTATAACTCCAGTCTCTTCTGTTGGATTATATCACCACATTTGTTGTTAAATTAACTAAAACAGCAGAGATGTAGTGAGCTGGAGAACGGATGTTGGCACTCAGAGTTTGCTAGACAGAGGGCAAAAATACACAAAAGCATACATGATTAGGAAAAGATGTGGAACCAAAAAGTACCAACCAAAATGTTTTTGAAATAAAGAGGTGTCATTGCTCAAGTGAATGTTTAGTTGATGGCATTTAGCAACTAAGGAAGATAAAACTGTTTTTGGCAACTGTTGTCCAGTTCTCCTGCTATTCTGTGAGCTACTACCTTCAAGTGTAAAGATAATAAGAATACATGATGGAAAATTGTTGGTGGATTCCTTTCCAAGTTCTTACTACGGAAGCAGGAGGATTTTCTTATGTCTGAGGTTTCTTTTTCACAGCCTCAGAGCTAACCTCACATGCTTTAATGGATTATCCAGGCACTTATGTTCCACTAAGAGAGGGGAGGCAGAACAATTGTATTTTTTAAATTAAGAAACTGCTGGAGCAGTGTCCAAAGAACAACAAAGCTAGTGAAGGGTGTAGAGCACAAGCCTTATGAGGAGAAGCTGAGGGACTTGTGTTTGTTCAGTCCAGAGAAAAGGAGGCTGAGGGGAGGCCTTATCACTCTACACAACTACCTGAAAGGAGGTTGTAGGCAGGTGGGGATTGGTTGCTTCTCCCAAATCACAGATGATAGGACAAGGGAAAACGGACTCAAGTTGTGACAGAGGAGGTTTAGGATGGATATTATGAAAAATTTATTCACAGAAAGGGTTATTAAGCATTAGAACAGGCTGCCCAGGGAAGGGGTTGAGTCACCATCCCTGGAGGTGTTTAAAAGACATGTAGATGTGGAGCTTAGGGACATGGCTCAGTGGTGGACTTGGCAGTGCTAGGCTAACGGTCAGACTCATCGATTAAGAGGTTCCTACTAACCCAGATGACTTTAAGATTTGATTATATATATATGGGTTAAAGAATCCAATTTGAGAGAATAGGGGTGAAGTGTTGCCACTCGGGACACAGAAAAAGATTTATTGCTGACATGTGATCTACTGTGCAAGGTGAAAGTTACTTTTACAGCACCCTCAGAGGCTGGCAGGTGAATGCAGCACTCACACGACCACCCAACTTTTGCTCTCCTCGCTTAATTCCTCTTTCGAGGTACCCGCGGGCAAACATTCCTAAGCATCCCGGGCATTTCCCGGTCCAGGCTTACCCTCGGGCACACAACTCATTTGGGCACTTACACATCCGAGCTGTACATCCGCACCCTTTACACCCGGACAAGGTTAAGGCGCGCAACCAGGCGGCCTGCGGCAAAGACCGACGCGAGGCGGCTCGAAGCGGGGCCGGAGGTTTTTGCACGGCTGTGAGCCGGCGGCTCCCGAGCTGCCCGGGCCTCGCCGCCCCGCGGCCGCCTGGCCTCCCGCCCGCCGGCCGCCCTCGAAGGCCTTCGGGCAGCGGCCGGGGACGAGGAGGAGAGCGGGCAGCCGCCTCGCCTGCCATGTGCGGCGGGCGGGCCTCTCCCCCTGCCGACCGGGCGGGGGCTGCTGGGCTCCCGCCGCCCCTGTCTGTGGGAGAGGGGGAGTGGCAGCCGGCGCGGCCCGCGCATCCCCCGCCGCCGGCGCTCCTCTCGCGAGATGTGGCGGCGGCCGGCGGGCTGAATCGCTTCGCCAGGCGGGCGAGGGTCGCGGTGCCGCTGCTTCACCTCCTCCCCCCCTCCTTCCCACCGCGTCCCTTTCCGGATCGCCGCGGGGCGGATGCGGCGGCCATAGTTTGGGCCGGGAGGAGCCGCCGCCCTCCCCGCCAGCGCCGCCGGGGAGCCGCTCTCGCCGCCACAGCAGCAGCCGGGAGCGGGCGGAGTCTGGGGAAGCAGGCGGCGCCGGCGGCCCCCCGCATCTCGCCTCCGCCCGAGCTGGGAAGGGAGCGGGTGCGGCGAGGCGGCGCTGGCCGATTCGCGCCCGAGTTCTTGCCTCCGCCGAGCGGCGGATCAGGTGGAGCGGCCGGAGGGCAAAGGGAGGGGAGCCGGAGGGTACCGGGGCGGGGGCGGGTTCCTTGCCGGCTCCGCTGCCTCACGCCGGCTGCGGCGCCGCTCCCTCCCGCTTGCCGCCGCCGGGTGGGCTCGCCCGGTACGGGCGCTCCTCCCCGGGCGGCGCTGTCAGAACGGCGGGCGGCGCCTGGGCGTAGCGGGGAAGGCGGAGAAGAGGGAGAGCGGCCGGTGCGGGGCGGGAGGGCGGTGGCGGGGCCGGGTGCCGCCGAGGGGGCGCGGGGCGGGGAGGGGGGTGGGGGGGAGCGGCATCATCGCCACCACTTAGCGCTGCGGCTGGGCGGGGCCGGGCGCGAGCGGCGGCTGGCGTCGACTGCCGCGCTCCGCAGCCCCGGGCGCTGGTTGGCGGCTTAAAGCGGCGGAGGCGCTGCCGCGAGGGGCGCTCAGAGCAGCCGGCGCCGCGTGCAGTGCAGGAGCGGGCAGGCATGGAGGGCAAGCAGCAGCTGCAGGAGCTGCCTCCACCCGGCCTCGCTGTCCCGGCGGCCCCGGGCCCGGAGGAGGAGGAGGAGGGCGGCGGCAGTAAGGATGCGCTGGGCAGACCGCTGGGTCCCACGCCCAGCCAGAGCCGCTTCCAGGTGGACTTGGTGGCCGAGGGCGCCGGCCGGCCGGCCGAAGAATCCCGTAAGGCGAGCGGCGGCGGCGGCGGCGCGGCGGGGAAGGGCAGTGAGGAAGCCAAGGGCAGGTTTCGGGTGAACTTCGTGGACCCGTCGGCCGGCGACGAGAGCCCCGGTGAGCCGGGGGGCGGCAGCTCGGAGGGCGGCAATGTCAGCTTCCAGAACGGCGGCGACACGGTGCTGAGCGAGGGCAGCCTCCACTCCGGCGGGCACCACCACTACTACTATGACACCCACACCAACACCTACTACCTGCGCACCTTCGGCCACAACACCATGGACGCCGTGCCCCGCATCGACCACTACCGCCACACGGCCGCCGACCTCGGCGAGAAGCTCATCCGGCCCAGCCTGGCCGAGCTGCACGATGAGCTGGACAAGGTGAGCCGACGCCGCGTACTCTCCCGTCCCCGCCATCGCTCTCCCATCCCCGGGCCGGGCGCCGCCGCTTGCCCCCCGCGGGAGGTGCTCGGTGCCCGCCGGCTGCGATGGGAGGAAAAAAGCCAAAAGCCGGCTGAGCCTCGAGGAGGCGCAAACAAGCGCGAATGCACCGAGTCGCATGCGTCTTTCTCCCCCTTCCTTTCTTTTTTTTTTTTTTTTTAATTTTCGTGACGCAGTGGGGGTTTTTCGCCGCTCCCTCTTCACCCCCTCCCGCCCCCCCCCATTTTTGTGAGAAGCTCCCCGTAGTGAGATGCAGTTACAGCTGTAGGTCTGCAGGGCAAATAGGTTTTCCACAGCCCAGGGAGGATCTGATACAGGCGCAGCGGTTTTCCGCTGCTGGTCCCTATTCGACAGATAAGGAATTCGGGGTCAGCTAGAGGTGTAAGCTTGGGAAGGGGAACGAAAGCGTTGGGAAGAGATGCTTAAAAAAACCAACCAAACACAACGCCACCCTAATAAGGAAGGATGCGCTCGCTTTCGGTAGTGACAAGAGGTTTGTTTTCTAACCATCTGAAACCCCACGCTGGTCCCTGCGGAGGCAGTGCCGAACCAAGCCGCCTCCTGGCGTGATGCTGAGGGCTGCGCAGAGACAGCCCGGGATCCGGCTCCTTAAGGAGCCTTTTCAGTCGTGCTGGGTAGCCCAGCGTGTGAGGGCGTCGTGATCAAGGATTCTTGAATTTCTTGAAGCTGTGTGCGTGTCAAGCTTATCCTATTTTGGACTAGACAGTATGTTATTGGAGACCAGTTACAGTGGAAGCTTACTTGCGTTGCAGGCTGTCTTTATTAAAAAGCAAGCTTTAGCTGAACCTGGTATTAATTTGATGTATTTTTTTTAGATCATGATTGAACTATCATGGCTAAACTGAAGCCAGATCAAACTATTGCAATGCTGTTTTCTTGCAGTCTGAAAGTTGCCTCTTGGTATTTGAATGTGGTTTAAGAAGTCCATGTTCTAGTGTTTTGTTTTTTTTTTTCTGTTGGGTTTAGGGAAATAAAGGAACACTTCTGCCACATCCTAATGAAGGGAAAATATTCTGTTTCCAGGACTCTTTTCATCCTACCTTTCAGCCCTTATAGGTGGAGTTCCATGAGAAAATACGTGTTCTTTAGAGACTGCCCATTATTAGGCAGCTCAGTGCATCCACACAGATCTATGGGGTCTTTGAGGAGGGGTATGGTGACTCCTTAAGTGTGGTTTTTGAAACTGAGTCCCCATCTGTCCTGGGAGAAATGTTTGGTGTGCTAGAGAGGTACTTCTTTGCAGCATCTGAGGTTAGGTATCAAAATAATTACTAACTGTAACAGTGAATTACTCTAGCCTTTCAGGTCCCCTCCTGATGGAGTTAAATGATATTCTGTAGTCTAAGTTAGTATGGAATGGAAGCTGGCAATTACTGTCTTGTGCATGGAGTTAGTTACGCTAAAAATAAACCACGTAACATATGTGAACACACTGACTTTTTTTTTTTTTTATTCTGCCTCTCCCTCCCCCCCAATTTCTGCTTCCTGTTCCATGGTGAGTTGATCAGGTTCTAGGTTGTTAGATACTATGCTCTGTAAGCGTAACATTATTGAATTTCTAAGCTTGGCAGATAGGTTTTTTGTGTGTTTATATTACAGCAGTCAAGAAAGCTCTTTATGACACCATTGAGACATTTTTAGCATGGAATCTGCCTTGTTCTGGACCTATAGTTTCTGCAAGTGTAATTTCTTCATATTTCATTACAAAGCATGGCAAACAATTTTCTTGGTAGGTTGTGGTATAGAGGAGCTGTAGACCTAATTACAGGATCATTATCAGAACAGTTTCACTGTGAACATTAATTAACTCAAATTATTCATTTCTCAAATGTCACAGATTTGTTCTGCAGCATGGATATGTGTCCATGTAAAAATGCTTTCTTTTTTACATTAATGTTCTGTTTGATCTGCCTGCACCTTCCCTCTCTCCCTGCCTTCCCTTGTCAAAAAAAAAGAAAGGGGTGGGGTGGTAGAATATGCTGTTTAAATTACATTTAGTATTATACCTCGGTATTAATTTTAAAAACTGCTATGGTACAGACTTAAAGTTAAGTTGAAGTTCTATGTAGGAACGCAGGTATTTTGTTTCCAAAGCAATTAATGTGTTAGCAAGCATTTAGGCTTATATGAAGAAGGGAAACAATTATTTCACTTCAGACTTAGGAAAACAGTTTGCAAAATAAAGTTGAGAACACAAAAGCTTTTAATAAGGGTGTGTTATGCAGTCTAATAGCATTGAAGACCCAAATTTTTCCCAGTCCCTAGAGTGTAAGATGTACCATATCTGTGATTATGTACTTGATTTATGGCCACAGAACGCTGATAACTTTAAATCATCATGGCCCTGTACTTTCATATGAATGATGTTCACAAAGCTATTGTGCTTTTTTGACTGTGTTTCAGGGGGCTTATTGTCTCCATTCCCAAAGTGACTTCAGTTCCTGCTGACAAACAGTAATGGTCTGTAGTGTTGAAAGTATTAAAGAAGATAGTTTGCTCACTTGGAAGAACTTGAAAAATCAAGCTTGCTTTTTAGCTGTGTTTTTTGTACTAACTTAACTTGTGCAGCATCTCTGTCAAAGGCTTAGTAGGGCACCTGGTATAAACATCTTAGTACTTGTGCATAAAATTTGCACTATGTACGGACCTATTGTTATCCCACTGCTTCTTGACCCTGTGCATCAAGGTTTGCAGTTATACTGTGTTACAACTGAACCAAAAATGTATTTAACAGTATTCTGCTTCACTGCTTTGAATTTAGTAATTTCACCTTGCAGTTAAAGTTTATGCTATTCCTTTTTCCCTTTAAAAGAAAAAGTAGAAAAGAAAGGGGTCACTCTTGAAACTAGTCGTAGAAACACAGCTGGGTAAATTGCAGGTCAATCTTGGTCTATCATGGTAAAATTCAAGTGAGGGGTCTTGTCTTCACATAGCATTGGGTGCAGATAGCCAAGGTGATCAACTGTGGCTCAACTAATAGGTGTGCGTTAATCTTACTCTGTTTTAGAGAGATGTTAGAGGGAATTTGGTGATGCTGTTACAGTTGGTAGTTTCATAAATAAGGTGATGCTTTGCAGGAGCATTGGTCTCCAGAGGTGTAGCGGCGAGAAGATGATTATTACCAGAGCAGTGGGAGGGAAATGGCATACCATGAAATGTTAGGTTTTCTTGCAGTTGCAGTGGTGTCCCCTGCCCTCTTGAGGAGATCTGCCTTCAGACAGTAGGAAAATGCAAAGTGTCCTAGATCTTTTTTTTTTTTTTTTCCTGTCTCATAGTTTATAAGTATATGTTTTGCCTAGGTCACCTACATCTGTAAGTAAAACTATAGCCTGTGGAAGACATTCCATCTGCCTTTATGGCTTCTTCAATGTAAGAATTACATGCCATTATGATTTGTTATGATAGTTACTTTGACCTTATGACTATGGAAGGTGAATGCTTTTAAAGTATTCAGAATTGGACTGTGTTTTAGTAACCACTACAATGCATTAATGTGTAGTTTTTCTGCATAGTACTACTTATTCCTAAAAAAAAGAGTAAAAATATAATTCAGAGTACATGAGCAATTCTGATTTGGTATGACTTTTGTGCTGTCAGTTACAGCTGTAGTCAGTAGATATTTTGTGCACTAAGCCCTCTGCTGGTAGCTTTGTTCTGTTTGTTAAATACTGAAAGAGTACTGCCTGGCTCCCTTGACAGACTAGACTGTAGTGATATCACAGGAAGATCTTTGCGCTACCCTCCTCCCCCCCAGCCCAAATTAAAAAACAAAATATAAAATGTGCTTAAAAACACAAATGTGCTTGTCTACCTCCCATGGAGGAAACCACGCACCTGTCCTCTGAATTTGGAGGTAGAAGTAAGGAATAAATTACAGATTTTTTTCATGCAGAATTGAGGTTTTTATGTTTGTTTTTGCGTGAGCTGGATGACTGGGTTTTTTTTAAACTATCTTTCTGGCTTTGATTTATGTTTTCTTGAACATTGCAATTTTTTCCTCTTATGCGTTAACTTAAAACCACAGTGAAAAGGCAGTGTATGGCACTGCTTTTTAACAAAGAACATATTCTCTCTTGAAAACGTTAATTGCCTGATGAACTTCTAACATTTGTTTATATTTTATTTTCAGTTCTTGATTTGTGTCTGCTTAGCCTGTAAGGAAAACGGAGCTCAGCTCAAGATGCATAAAAGGCCAAAAGATGATTCTAGATGATTCTAGGCTATCAAGTTAGCTGACCGTGTTACGTAAGGTCTGTCTTTAAAAACGGCTTCCTTCACTCTCCCTCTGCCGGAAGATTGAGACTCTCTTGCAGGTTTTGTTTTGTGGTTTTTTTTTTTTTTTTTGTATTATTGTACTACCTTGCTGAATCTTGCTCACAGTCAGTAAGTTGTAGTTCTGGAGCCAGTGTAATTCAATTTGGATAGCTTATTTGGATAGCTTCCTTTCCCCCTTGCTCTCCTTTATGTTTCTAAGCAGAACTTGAATTATCGTCCTGAACTTCACTGGACTAAAATAGAACAAGAGGAACTTTCTTAGTCTTGATCTCTGTGCTCTCTTGAACATCCTAGAAGCCTTTGATTTGTAACTGTTCTCATTCATCACTTCTCAGAAACAGCTCAATGCCCCTGTACTCAGATGAGGCTTTACTAGCATCATGCAAAGTGTTGGTGTTTTTATGCTTTTTTCAGTGTGTGGAGAATCCTCCCTTTGCTTATCCTGCTGTTCCCCTTAATTACCACCATCTTCATCAAGGGGAAAAAAAAGACATAATGCTCTGTTTGCAGCAGTAAATCATGTTAGTCCTCCAGCATTTGTGTTCTATAAAGACCGTGTTTATTTTTTAATTTTACATTGCTTGATGCTTGAATCTTCCATATCGGATCTTTGTGAAAAGTCTGTAGTCCAAAGTATCTATAGAATACTGAATCCTTGAACTCTCTTTGGCAAACTGCTAATACTGTTGTTACTGCTTTGTTTTTGTTTTGTTCCAGAGAAACTGGAACTGAGTATGTCTGACAGGTTATAGTTTGACAGCACGAGTGTGGGCTGCTGCTGAAAGGGTAAACTTGTGTGCGCTCTCCTGTGGTGATGTCTTTGTTTTTGAGTTGGGTCTGGGAATTGATCTGGTTTACAGAAAGCACTGCAAGATTTTGCACTAGATGTGGTAAGCCAGTTCTCTGATCCAGTACACCAGTGGTCTCCACAATCTTCTGACAGCACAGTGGTATCAATAAAATATTTTTGAGCATGCACCACTAATATTTGTATATTTATTTACTTAAAAATGACAGACATAAACTACTGTGGTCATATTATATGTGGTACAAAATAGATATTAATGGATGAGGTAAAGATTACATAAATGCTCTTAGAAATCTTCTTGTACTTTGTTAACATTGCAAAAAATACTTTTCTTCCCCCATTTCCAATGGACTGTCTTGTACACCCTTTGGAGACCGCTGCAAGGTACTGTGGATGCCTTGAGTGCTCATGTCAGAAGAAAAGAAGGCATTGTAGCTTGTAAAAATAATTCAACTGTGGAAGAAAGGAAGGAGGGAGTGTGTGTTAGGAGGAGCTTGGGGTTTTTTGTTTTGTTTTTCTTTTTAATTTAATTTTTTTGGTTGTGTGGTTTTTTTTTTTCCTAATAAACCAATCTTAGCTGACATTGTCAGTTTCAATGACTAATCCAAGACCAGAAACTGGAAGAATAGCAATAACTTCTTTCTAGCTGAGCAGCTTTTCTTTCAACATAAGCTATTTCAGAACTGGTTAAAGAGGAAGGTGCTGCAGAATTAATCTTGAGATGAGGTTTTTTGCCTTTTAGTATATTGTATTTGATAAGACTTCGGATGACTTTCATTCTTGAATAACATTCTTGCAGATGAGAAGGTTGGCAAGATCAATATCTTGGAGTAATTCAAACCAGTGTATTACATCTTCTGTTGCAGCCTTTTGGATTTTTTCCTAAAGCCTCATATAACTTTTGTACATGAGCAACCACAAACCCATTTTACCCAGCTTTTTGATACAGGTAATAGCAATCACAATAAAGTAATTTGTTCACTACTACAACAACTTTTAAATAGTTAACTTACACTTGTTTGCCTTTCAGTATTTTGGAAGCTATCCAGTTATTGCGGCTTGAGCGCATGGAACGTCTTTGATTTATTTTTACACTTCAGCTTGCTGATTAGGCCTGATAAACTTACTGAAATGTCCTCTTATGCATACAAACTAACTAAGATACATTATCTGTGCCTGATAAACTTAACCAACTTTAAGATGCAATTGTTTTAAAAAGTAAAATAAACTGCTAAAATTCTATTTTAACAAGGAAGCTTATCTCTTACACCTGCATTTTGCTAGTTAAATTTCCTTCTTCAAATGAACTGCTTCTATTTCAGATTATTCTGAATATTGTTTGAATTCAAAGAAAACAGCAACATCAGTTTCAGCTATAAAGAAACTGATGCGCAGTTACTGTTTCAACTTACTCTGATGGTAGGCATGGTAGAGAGACTCCTACGACTATTCTCCTTAATACTGCTCTTGAGCAGTAAGCGATTTGGCAACTTAGGCTTGAATATAGTGCAGTACCAGTGCAAGTAAGAGCTGTTCTGTATGAATGGACCAGCTCTGCTTGGTGCTGGCTCAAGGGCTGTGTCTAGCTGTATCCAGCTCTTCATGGCATGACATTAAAAAATTTAGACACTACTTAATTGATTTTCAAGTTTATTTCATGGAATCATAGAATGGTTTGGGTTGAAAGGGGCCTCAAAGATGACCTAGTTGCAAGCCCTCTGCCATACTGGGTTGCTCAAAGCCCGTTCAACCTGACTGACCTTGAACACTTCCAATGATGAGGTATTCACAGCTTCTCTGGCTAACCTGTTCCAGTGTCT
>BJBW01005053.1:0-12375 GCA_004320125.1 Scolopax mira
GGGAGGTGGTGGAGTCACCATCCCTGGAGGTATTTAAGAAACGTGTAGACATGGCTCTTCAGGGCATGCTCTAGTGCCCAAGGCTATTGGTCTGTGGTGGGGTGTGGGTGTTGGGTTTAGTTGGTGGGTGCTTTTTTTTGTGTGGGGGTTTTATGGGTTTGTTGGGGGTTTTTGGGGTAGTTTTTTTTTTTAAAGGTTTTTTGTTTGGTTGGTTGTTTGGTTGGTTGTTTTTTAATGTGGTTGGACTCGATGATCTCAAAGGTCCCTTTCAACCACTAAGATTCTGTGATTCTGTGAAATCTTTCAAAATGGGGGCCTTCCCCACTCCGAAAATACTGCTGTATGGTGCATAAATACCATGAAATATCAGCCAGTTGTCATATTTGTGAGGAAATTCTGCACAAGAATAAGCTCAGGCTGGTTATCTAAGCACTTTTTCTGGTTTATTTACTGAAGGTGTTCTCCATGTTTCCTCATGGTGCCTACTCAAGAACAAACATATCTTGTAACAATGATGAGCATTAGCATTGTCTATTTAAACATACATTTTCATCTACATTCTTCAATTAATTGTGAGCTTTGTTATAGGACCAACTGTTAAAAGCTACAAATAAAAAACCATGATAGAAGTCAGATCCATAGAATGAATGGCAAAACTCCTACTGGAACTGAGGTTCCCGTCAGCCTTTGGCAAGCAAAATTTCATAGAGAAATGGCTAGGACCTTTTCCTTGTATGATGCTGGCTTTGCCTCACCAGGTTGAAATGAGGACTTCGTATACATCCAAACAGAAGTTTATTTTATCACATTGTGGTACTTTATTTAAGTTTACAGAATAATTGATATGAGTGGGAAACTGAAACTGTATTCAAAGATATCTGAACAGGTTAATACTTGGTTAGAGCTGATTTATTGTAACTTAACTCATAGAGGTCTTGCATCATCAGATGTCCAAAACCAAAGCAGCCATCTTGCCCACCAAGCAAACTGTCATCATAAGCGGATGTTTGAAGAACAGTAGAAGCATGGCAAACACTGCAACAAGTATGCCAAATATTTGCAGTTCAGGAACTTTATAAATTTTCCTGTCCCCAAGGTAATGATTCCCTAAAACAAAGCCTAACCTTCAATGAGTGCTAAGGCAATACCCCATACACTGAATACAGCCCATTAGAGCAACTCCTCTGACCTACACCCTGAGTGAAATTTCTAATAGTCTTATTTCTTGGTAGCCCCTCGGGAGGTTTACCTGTCTGCATGCATTCTGTGGTACAGGCACAGTAAGCTCTGTTGGGTCTTCTGCATGCATGTTCTACAGTAGATCTGTTCTTGTTCAGTAAGTCTAGTGGTATGTCAGGGAAAGGACAGTGACATTCAGGTTTCTGTACACCTGCCTGGCTTGCAAAGGCTGGAAATCACTGATTTTGTTAAGGTATTCCCATTCTTTAGTGAATATGTGATTTATGGGATTAGACTTACCACAGTACATGCAGGATTTACTTTGCTGAAAGCCGTGGCATTCACCCCATGATTTGGCAATCTTTCTGTCTAAAAAAGGCACAAGAAAACAATAATAGCAAAAGTAACTGCTTACTTCATCTTAAAAAAAAAAAAGTCAGCCTGATTTATGTGTTTTCTCCTCTCTTTCCCATCACTTTTATATGACAGAAATAGATAAAGTAATCGGGGGTCATATATTAGCAAGAAAGAAATCACAAGTTGTTCAGGAATTCATCTTAAGGTCTAAACAAAAACCTGAAGCAATGTTTACAAATTAAAGAGCTTGTACTATTTAATTATTCCATTTTCTAAAAACTTTGGGAATTTGCAAGTTCAAAACTGAGCTTGACCTGTGACATGTTAGACTCGTGAGTAACTGGAAAGTTCAGATTTAGTAGTGAGCAGCTTAAAATTGGATTTACTTTGTATGACTTTCCTGTGAATTTGCATTTTTTTTCAGGATATTCCTTCTCTTGAGTGTGCCCTAAAATAATGTAATTTTTGGTATATAAGATCATTTTGTTAAAATTATCAAAGTCTATACTATCTATTAGAATTAATACAAGTATATGTGATTGTATTTAATACAATTAACATACTTAATGTACATTGAGACATTGAGAATTCTGCTAAGGTTAGCTATTCTGTACAAACTGGTATTAAAAGGTGGGTTTGTAAGATATCCAAATGCACGTACTCCCATTTTACTATGACTTTTCTAGAGGAATGCTTGGTCCTTTACTGTTTTGCCTAGCCTAGGCTGTACAGACAAGTCTGCGTGACACTACTATTACCAGCTAGCAGGCTTTCGAGAGGAGATGCTGGTCAGGTAAAACTATCAGTGAAAAAACACCTACTCTGCATTTTCTCATCACACTTAAGGACAAATCAGTGGGCACATTCCCCTCCCCTGCTCTCTCAACCCTTTTGCCACAGAGCAACTGTATATTTCTGCTTTTTTTTCTGCTTTGTTTTTGGCTTTCTGTCCCAAACAGCTAGCTAATTTTCAGACCTGTAAGCTCCTTCAGCTACAAGGAAAATTGGATGATAGATTCAAGTGTTTTTATTTACAAAAAGCATTTTCCCACATGAGACAGGAGGCCACACTGCAGTGAGCCCAATTCCACCCAGCTCTAAGTTCCCAAGCTTGGTACAATTTCTTAGATTTGTTGTTGTGTTTTTGAGGGAATTTTTTTGACTCAGTTTGCAGTCAATTCTAATCTATTGAGTTGCAATTTGTGTTTGCTTTGTTGCCTTTTTCTCTTGGTGCCTTCTACTGTTGTAGTATTCATAATGAGCAGAAAAGCATCCTTTATCTTAACAGACACACAGAGGGAAAGCTGTTCATTACAGTCATTATCTATACAAGGTTAACCTCAAGGCATGGTCACTTATGCTAGGATATGAAGGAGAAGTATTGAGGCAGAAAGCAGTGTGGGGATTACTAGAAAGTCTTGAAACTTAAAGGAATACTGCTGTTAAAACCAGTGTTCTGTTTCATGGCCAAAGCTGATGTTTTTGACAGGATTAAGTTCTCTAAAATATTCAGGAAGCATTTACAATATGAAAATGAGAGTTTTACCTGCTATTTTGTATTTGTAAAACTTGCTTTTTGTCATACTTTTTTATGCATATGTTTGTTTTAATATTTTCCTTATTTTACTAGTCTATATTCTTTTACCAGATGATGAACTGTATTCTATAACCACCTGAATTATGTGGATTTTTCACTGTCCTGACCCAGGAGGAGCCCTGTAGACTACATGATGTAGCAGCTAAGCACACTGTCCTAAGAGCTTGTAGTTAGTGCAGGATGCAAGTAATCAGGATGCCTCAGTCCCACTGATGTGCAGTGTGACCTAGAACAAGATTTTTAGCTTTTATTCTTCAGTCTTGAAGCTCAAAAGACACAAGACTGCAGACCTATCAATTTCCACATGGAAAAAAACGAACAATTTCTCAGTTTCTTGGTGGTACAGCAATGACAATTTTGTCTCCTCTCCTAGAACAAGAGCAGGGACAAGGGAACAGAACTTAACAATATTGATGTACATTCAATACTACTGAGTGCTTAAAGCAGAAGCTTGAATCTAGGGTTTATTTTCTTGCCAAGATCCTAAATCTCTCTAATTCTCCATCTGTGGAGTGGAGATAATATAGTTTTCCTTCTACTGTCTTCTTGCTGTTGTAGTTATTTATACCATAAGCTTTTTTTCCATCTGTTTTTCTACATGCATGCATGATTTCATAGCTCCCACACTAAATGCACTTTGACTTTCTGAACATTGCTTGAGGTATTGAGGTGGTGGTGTTTTTTTCTCGGCAGAGTCTACTGTAAAATCTGCCTTCCCTTGGTTACTCCACTCTCCCATCCAGAGTAAGTCACTCTAGCATCTCATGACTTCTGGTGAAAATAGATGTTCTGTTACTCTAGATGTTTAAAAGTGTGAATAACTGACTATTTACACCCAACATATGACCTCTTTGCATGGCCAATATCAAACCAATGATTTTAATTTTTCTAAGCTACTGGAAGTGCACATATTGTCCAACTGCAAAACATTTGGTCTCAACGACTAAACGGCGCCACAGAGATATAAAATATTATTTCATTGCTATTTATATTTTTGTTGTTATGATAACTACAATGATGAGATCATGTGAGATTTATGTCCGACAACAGTTCTTGGAAAGTCAGTTTGTATTCTGGTAGAGAGTAAAAGCCTTTTTCTCTGTTTTGGCTTCAATTGAGGCTAGCAAGAACAGCAAGCAGGTCAGGACAAATTCTAGGACATGGCGAATTATGACTTTCTCACTGACACTCATTGTCAGTGAGAAACAAAGAGTAGGATTTTTAGTTGTGAAACAAGAGGCTGTAAGATTGGGCAGAATAAAAAAATACCAAGGGATTTACATATGATTCTACATTTTTGAACTGTACATTTCTAAGCTGCTTTTTAAGCATAGTTCTCTACTCCATAAAGTATTTTAAATGACACTTGGATTGTACTATGTCACATTCCTGTAAAGGTGCCGGTAGTTGAGTTAGTCATTCATTACTATTTAAGGAATATTATTTGACTCCTTTCTGTATCTCCATCCATCTTCAGATCTTCTTCCTTCCAAAATCCACTTGTGCATGACTTTTTTCATTGCATGAGTTTAACCACAGATGCTATAATTTCAGAAAACACAGTGTATAGGAGGTCAGGTCAGCTGCTCAAGACTTGACCTTCATTTGAAAGACCAGGGAAGGTGAACGGGATTATTACATCTCAAATTTAGACCTCAAGGAGATTGAGGGCAAGATTGTGTGCAGTCACAAATCACAGAAATGTGCTTATGGAAGACTTAAGTCTGTTTTGGTCTTCTCTGGTCTGAGTGCTGCTTTGCAAATGGCTGACTCTGATACACACTGTGAGAGCAGTGAGAGAGCCCTCTAATTGCCATGATGCTCACATTCTGATCAGCTTGAGGTGAGCAGTGAAAAAGGATTATGGTACCACTGCTTACAAGCTTTAAGGGACAACCTTGCAAGCTTACATCAGGGAGAGTCACATAGGTGTAGAGGTTATTAGTGCTGATACCACCTGCTTAAAGTAACTTGCACTATGTTTTTGGAAACTGGCCTGCAGTCTTGACCTTTCCACACAGGGAAAGGTTGTAGATCTAGCATCAGACCTATGTCAAGTTAACAGAAAAAATTGCGGATCCCTGCAAGTAGTTTTTCATTAATCGGTGGGTGCCTTTTGTGAAGGAAAGGACTCGACCACAGGGGACTCATTCTCTTTTTCCTTCTTACCATTTCTTTTTGCACTCTGTGTCCATCTTTGCCTAATCTCCATTTCACCATTTCATTCCAATCTCACCATTTCTATCAGGTAAAATAAAAAAAATTATTGAAGGAAGAGAAACAATAAATATATTTTCATAAACTGTCAATGTGAAGGAGGATTGATTTAAAACTGTGCAGCACCAAAGTAAAAAAAGGAGACTCTGTCAGCAGATGAACTCTGCTGGAAGAATCTCTTTTAACTCCCATGTGATAGGGAGTTAAAAGAGATAGGGAGTTAAAAGAACTCCCTTCCCCTGAGTTCTGGAAATGCTGAATCAGATGCCACATGAAGCCGTGATAACCCCTGAGCAGAGGTGGCTCAGTTAGTATTTGTTGTTCTTGCATTCGTCTCATCCTGATGCTAACTAGTTTAGAAAAAAATGTCATTTTTCTAGACTATTCTCAGAGGTCACTTCAGGCTTTAGGAGCCTCTCAGATACTGAACTTCCAAGAACTCGCATCGTTTCTGAAAAGCGTCAGAAAATGATTTAGAAAATCTTCTCTTCCTCACAGAATTTGTGCCTGGAATTGGATAGAAAGGTATTGCAGTTCTTCCAGCAGTTCCATCACTGTTGTTTTAGAAGCTTGTATGTCTCAAAGAAACTCAGAAACAGAAACTGATCTTTTCATACCTATCTATATGAAATTCTAGCTTTTATTCCCTGGATGCCTCATTGTTTTTTTAAATATTTTCTGCACATCTCTGGATTTCAAGCTCTGCATATAAGACTCCTTTTGTTAGAAAAGTCATGAACTTCTGTAAAATCTTTTTTTAAAGGTAAGGACGATATATGTTTGCTTAAAGACTTGCTGGGTTTCTTTGTGAACTACCTTTTATCCTTTACCATTGAAGATCTTCTGACATGTTTGATAACTGGCACGCTGCCACCTCTCTCAAATAGACCACCCACCCACCCTTCACAGTGACGTCAAGGAAGTCCCCAAGTTTGCATTACTCGATGGCAAGGAAGCTTTTGCTATCTTTGACTACACAGATGGTGAGCAAAAGGATGGGAACCTTTGGATTGGACTCCATCCCTTGACTCTGTTTTGTTTTCTCTTCTCAACAGAGGCCTCTGTAACAAAGAAATCTTCTGTTTGGTGTGCTTGCAATGAGAAAATGATGTTCCAATCGATGACAGGTGCTTTAGCTTCCAGCTGATTTCAAAGTGCGTCATACTGCTAGAAGAAAAAGTCAGCTTAAAAATGCATGGATCTGTAAAAAGCCTTTCAAAGGTCCCACTGTGTGATCACCAGGAATGTGCTTTACCCCACAGTGCAGTGCTCAGTGCACAGGGCTGCATGCTTCATCTCTTACCTTTTTACTCTGCTTCTCTTTTCTAGCGTCCCTGTAGTGCCCCAGTCTGTGTCCATGAAAACAGGTTCACAAGAGCATCCATGAGATCTAATAGCAGGAGAAGCTGCTAACATTCTGATTTTCTTTGTACTCTGCATCCTCTGCCATCTGCTCATGGGCTCTTCCTGATGTTTTTATGTTGCAAAACTCTTTGAGACAGGATGTTTCCCTTTTTATTTGTTAAGGGCCTAGTGTAGAGTAATGATAAACAGGAATCTGAGGCTATGATGAATATCAAGTTGCTGTACTTTCCTGACATTGTGGAATGTGTCGGTTACTCAGGTGTGTGGGTTGACCCAGACAAGGAGGAGAAAAACTCCTGATAGCCAGATATCAGCTAGGACTTAAGAACTTAAAAAACTACTAAGTTTTTTATGAATTTGTGTCCAAATGTCCCTCTGTTTTCAGTTAAGAAAGGTCAAGACCTGTAAATTCAGATTAAATTACTCCTGAAAAGTGAGAGAGTTTGAATATCCATGTAGAGGAAGAATGCAGAGGAAGAATGAAGGGTGGAAAGAATTTATTTTCATTCTGTTAAGCCAAGGTGAAAGACTATGGTTGAGTCAAATTTTGCCTTCACTCAAAATGGTAAGCATTTAAACATACGCTATAGCCTTTGCCTTTCTCCCAACTCAAATGAGAAGAACTCAAATACAATGATCACAGCTGGATCAGGTTGCCCTAAAAAACTCTTCTGTGAAAACCAAAAGGTATTCAGATGCAGATAAGGACACCTGAACACATGCACTTGTTAGATGTTCCTATATTTCATGAGATAGCAGAGGCTTCCTCCTAGGAGTGGAGAAGGCATAGTAGGGAAAGAAAGAGGGAGAATTGTTTTGTTAAATTCCAAATTTCTCATCTCAGCTGAGAAATGTGCCTGACTCTAGTGCCAGATTGGAAGAGTAAGTTCAGTCACTAGACCAAAAGCCAGATGCTCAAGACCAAGCTTAACATACAAGTTGCTCATTACCTTAAACGGGGAAGGCTGTTGAAAATGGATGAATAAACCAAGTATGCCTCATGCCCCTGTAAGAGTTGGAAAGATTCTAAGAAAAAATAGATCTTTGCTTAATATCATGTTTCAGCTAATGAACATTCCCTTTCTGTTTAGAGAGCTGCTTGCTCACTGCATGTTCCTGTTCAATGGCACCTTGAGCTGCAGACTAGATCTGCAGAACATGTAATAGATAGTGGTTAGGGCAAAGGGCCTAAAAAATGGAAAATTGAAAATTTTAACTTAAAATCAGTTGAAATATTAAGCTAGAGATGTAGAAACATGTGTGGGGAGAACAGGTGAGAACTTACTCCACTTACTGATGTGCCCTGACATCTCTCAGACTCACATCCTTTTTATGAAAATTGAATTGTAAAAGATTAGTTTATATAGTTCACCTTTAGGAGTATAACACCTTTTGAAGTTATTTGCTTCAGATTACAAAGGAATTTTGTGAGACTCTATGGAGCAGAATGGAAGAACAATGATTTATTTTTTATGTTCCACCCATGTTCTACCCATGAATACATGCTTTATCTTCCTGGACCAAACAGGAAGAATTATTGAAACTTGCTATCTCAATTAAGTACACATTAGGGAAAAATTGCTTCTAAGGCTATAAGTGGGCATAATCCACTTTTAATATAATTTCTTTTACAGCTTTTGTGTTATAAGCATTTCTAGGTACAAGAGATATGACTTATATGGGGAAGTCAGATTTACATATGTACCTTGGACAGATGTAAGTTTTTATATGCAGAGTTGCATGAGGAAACTTGATTTATATAGGTACATTTTGTTTACAAATAGATGTGTACAAATTTTGACCAATCTGTTGAAATTGTGAACTTTCAGTTTAAATGCCACTGCCTGAAGGAACACTGAAAGAACCAAAAGCTACACTTAAATAAATGCACAGTGAAAGTTAAGTCTGGCAACCCTAAATCAAGTATCTAATAATTTCATTTTTCAACAGGAACTGCATACAGGAAAATAGTGTGGGGACAATAGGTTCAATGTATAACAAAATTATGTTGGCCTGGAATTATTCGGTCCTTATTTAATTTGCTTACTAAAACACCTTTTTCCTCACTGTGTCTCACAATCAATGGAGAGAAAGGCACCATGACTGCATTATCTACCCTTAAACAAAAATCATCCTAGAAAGTAATTTTTTTTTAGCTATCCATTAAGTATAGACAGAAACTAGAGCAAATGAGACGGTACCTTAGCTATCTTATGGTTAACCCAAAAGTTGGAGGAATGAATTAAAACCTAACTGGATGTTCAAACCTAACCTGGAGAATAAACTGTTGTTCCTTTTCCCAAATTCAAAAGCAAATAGAAAGCACCAAATAAGTTGACTGCCATATTCCAAAAATTTTCCAGCTTCTCTCTCTAAGACATTATCTATTGTTCAGTTTTTCAAGAATCAATATGCAGTTTAACATTACAGTGTGTAGTGGCACAAGTGGGCCCGATGTCATCATCTATCTTTCTACTTTGATTTCTGGTCAAATATGATTTCTGGGCTGATCAGAAAAAGGTCTGAAAAAGAGACAAGTGGAAGAGAAATTCTGAAATAATTCTACATTCTTCATAAAATTTATTTCAAGTTCTGGTGAAACTTGAATCTTTCCATTAGTTTTACATCCTTTTTCCTGAACAAAAAATCCCATGTTTCTAGGAATCCCTATTTTGGAATTATTATATTTTATGAAATAAAAAATGTGGAAGGAGATTAAACACTGACATTTTGAAATATATTTATTTCCACTGGGTTGACTAAAAAATCAAATACTGCATATGTTTCCTTCAAACAACTAGCAATTCCTTCCAAACTGAGAACTGAGGCAATTATTCTGCATCCCCTAGAAAATGGAAATAAACCCCAGCTGAACAGCACTTTCTGTCACTTGAAACAACAGATCAACTTGTCCATTGACTTACTGTCAGGCAATCATTTCTGCTCTTAAAGCTCAGCAAGATCTATTTCAAGTCTTGCCTCATATCTGTCCTCTGACCTTTCTGTCTGCAGTATCAGTGCTCCCACTTTTTTATTAAGCAATAACAATCTTTTTTCCCCTGTCCTTATCTTCCAAACAGATAAATGCAGCATGGAACAGATGATCTGGAAGTAGGTTGGAAATTGTTCTTGATATATATTGTTCTTGATATATAACCATTCTGGCTTAAACACAGAAATTTCTAAAGTGCTTTCATCAGTATGTGAAAATGTATTTGCTGGTTAGAATCTGAAATATGGGAGCTGGGAGATATAACTAGAGAGAATTCCTCAGGCCCCATCCTAGGCCCTTTAGGCTTCTTAGCCTTTCATGTTTCTCCTCAGGGAGGTGGAGGATGGGGAATACAAAGAGCACTGACCCAGCTTGTGCAAGGAATTAATATCTCCAGTCATTGTACCAGTTGCTCCTTCAGAGCAGAACCTGTTTCTCAGCCAAAGGGATTCTGTGACCAATGAATGGGCATCAAGACTGCTTTTTGACTTCAGAAGAAGAGTAAAAGGATCTCAAGGAACTGGAACTGAAATTTCCATTTAAGTGCCAAATCAGTGATTGCCATAGCAAAGAAAGGAAATGCATAATGTAGCAGGATGGCCCTTTCATAGCTACCATTTTCACATAGAACTGCCCTCAGCTGCTACAAAATGGAGAGCAAATTACATTCCTTTTTGTTTCGGAATTCAATCAGCCAAAGATATCCTCTTGCTTCAGAACATGTTGCTGGTTCATTTCTCCTTGAGTCACCTCTTGCATCTGTGCTGGCTAAGGATAAATTGCTATTGTTCTGATCCAGAGGCTGCAGCAAACCAAATGGATCAGGTTTGTGTTTCACTTATCCCCAGGCAACCCTAGCAGGTTCAGCAGATTCACAGGGAGGTGATTAAGAACCAAATTCAATCTTTTTTACAGGGTTACGTGCAATCTGTCACACATGCTTCCCTTTTTTTTCACACAGGTTCTCTGCATGACACTTCTGCATTGCATTCATTTTAGTTCAACCACAAACACCAGCTGAGGGGAGAATTCTCTAAGGAGTTTGCTGCTCATTCCCTCCTGATATGTTCTATACAATGGTCAGTTTGAATGTTTGTTTAGTTTTGCTCTGCTTGTCTCTGAGAAGCATAAACAAGTTGCTATCCATAAACTCGTGAAACCTGGTTAAGAGAAAAACCTGTTGCATTTAGTAATTCCTTGAAATGTATGCTTTTCTTTCTTTTCCAGCTATTGGCTTGTTGGTCTAACAGGGGAAGTTTATCAACACTGTGTTCAAAAGACACAAATTTGGGCTGAACAACTTGGAGAGCTATTTTCTTAACCTTAAACAGGAGGGGAGCAGAAGTCAGAGGAGTCAGAACCTCAGATGACAAAAAATTGATGAATTTGATAAGAGTGATTTATAACAGCCAAGGATCTGGCACAGTATCAGAGCAAACAGTGTAGCATGGTTTGATGCAAAGGATTGTTAGGTAACATACCAAGCAAGGAAATTTCAGTTATTCATCTTCAAGGAGCTGGCATGCAAAGTTCCTTCTAAATCAAACAATCCCTATTGCTGGGCTGGAAAACTAGGGCTCAAGCTTGAGGGCAAAGCTGACAGCCTTGTTTGTTGAAATGTACCCTTACATTTCAAAATGTCCTCCCTTAATATGATGAATTTGATTCTTCACTGGAAAATCTTCTGCCAGAAAGATTGCTTGGGATTCCATGGGAGTTCATCTGAAACACATCCAAGATCAAGCTCAGAGTCTGTATACTACAGTATACTGAGCTGTGCTAATTAAGGTGAACTTAGAAGGGGAAATTAGCAGGCAGCTTCCATCCTGAAAGTGGATACTGCAAAACCTTCATGTGCCATTTTCTGTGTGTGAAGGGAGTTTCAGTTGATTTAGTGAAACATCCTGCTTGTAGATAAGATAGATAGCAATAGCATATGTGAAAGAGTTTTAAGGCAAAATAACCTTGAAATAGCAATTTGAGGTGGTCAGGATTCCCTTTGATAATCTAACAGAGACAGGCAGGCAGAAAGAGTTTCTGTAAGATCTAAATCCAGATCTTCTCATTTTCCAGGGAGGACACAATATTTCTATAAATAAATTACTAGGAAATGTGGGAATAAATTGCCCTTTAACTTTTGAAAATTAATCTTGAGAAAAGAAACATAAACAGCATTAGAATATTTCTATCTGTTTATTTTCTATCTTTCTATAACCATGTCCCAGAGAAATAGTCTCTTGTATGCCATAATATCAAATGCTATGTATATAGAGTTTTGCACCTGCCAGTACTCAAAATGCACAGAGTATATCCTTAAAGTGAACAGTTCATAGAATCATATTGGTTTGGAAGGGACCTCTGAAGATCATCTAGTCCAATCCCCCCGACTGGAGCAGGTCTACCTAAAGCATGTTGTACAGGAACATGTCCAGGTGGGTTTTGAATGTCTCCAGAGAAGGTGACCCCACCACATCTCTGGGCAGCCTGTTCCAGTGGTCCACCACTCTCACAGGAAAGAAGGTCCTCCTCATGTTTAGATGGAACTTCTTATACTCAAGTTTGTGCCCATTTCCTCTTGTTCTGTTACTGGGCACCACTGAGAAAAGACCAGCCTCGTCCTCCTGACACCCTCTCTTTAAGTATTTGTAAGCATTGATCAGATCCCCCC
>BJBW01005053.1:12403-94245 GCA_004320125.1 Scolopax mira
AGTCCTTCAGTCTTTCCTCATAGGAGAGATGCTCCAGGCCCTTAATCATCTTTGTGGCCCTTTGCTGTACCCTCTCCAGTAATTCCCTGTCCTTCTTGAACTGGGGAGCCCAGAACTGGACACAGCACTTCAGATGAGGCCTCACCAGAGCAGAGTAGAGGGGCAGGATAACCTCTCTCAACCTGCTGGCCATGCTGGTTCATTTATATATTTTAACATTTGGCTTAAAATATGCTTGAATAAAGCAATACTCCTATGAAAGTACTGAGTGGTAATTAACAGATAGGAAGTGAAGGGCTGCAAATTACCTGCTTTCAAAGTTGCCCCTGTAGATGTCTTCTTTATGCTAGGCACACATCTCTGCTGCTGCATCATATATGCTATTTTAAAATGCCGTTTCTTGAATTCCATCACCTTATCCTAACACTTATGAGGATTTACATTGCTTGTAATACAGTATGTGGATATCAGTGGAGGTTCTTCTTCACAGAACAGCATGAAGTTCCTTGTAAATTTTCCCAAAATGTATATTCTGATAGAGTAGTAATCACTGCAGAAGCACTGCTCATCATTACCCACGGTTGTTCCCTGCACAAGCTCTTCTCATCTCTTATTTCAGGACATATATCTTAGGAGTAATTATACTTTCAGTGATCACAGAATCATAGAATCATCTGGCCTGGAAGGGACCTTGAAAGGTCATCTAGTCTGACCCCCCCGCAGTCAGCTGGGACACCCCCAACTAGACCAGGTTGCCCAGGGCCTGCCTCATCGAGCCTCACTTTGAATGTCTCCAGGGAAGGGACCTCAATCACCTCCCCGGGCAACCCCTTCCAGTGCTCCACCACCCTCATTGTAAAGAACTTATTCCTAATATCCAATCTAAATCTGCTTTTCTTCAGTTTAAACCCATTGCCCCTCATCCTGTCACTTCAGGGCTTTGTAAACAGACTCCCCAGCCTTCCTGTAGCCCCCCTCAGGTACTGGAAGGCCTCTGGTCTCTCCGGAACCACCTCTTCTCCGGGCCAAACAACCCCAGCTCCCTCAGCCTGTTGTTGGAGAAGAGGGGCTCCAACCCCCTGAGCATTTTTCTGGCCCTCCTCTGGACCTGTTCCATCAAGTCCATGTCCTTCTTATATTGAGGGCTCCAGACCTGTACACAGGACTCCAGCTGAAGTCTCACCAGAGCAGAGCAAAGTGGCAGAATCACTTCTCTGGACCTGCTGGTAACACTTCTTTTGATGTGAACGTGATTGTTAAGCAGTGATAAGTAATAAGCAGTGACCAAGCTTTTGACCTCCTTCTTGATAGGTAGTGTTGATTTTTCAAATTTCTTTTCATTTAGGGAGTATTTATTCAGGTATTTTGCTAACTGATAGGAAGATTTAGATGGTTAAAGTAGGACTTTAGGTGATAAGGTTTAAGATAGCAAAATTGAAAATCACAAAATCCCACTTTACTAGAGCTGGTGGAGAAGTGTAATGTCTGTAAGCAGTTCATATTTTTTGAAGAAATTTCAAGAGGCATGGGAATTGTGAATAGGTCCTGCTAAACTTCTAATCACAACCTGCTCCTGCTTAACTTAGGACCACAACCTGCTGGGATCTACCAACTAGACATTCTCAAACCTCTTTTGGTCCTCCAGTCAGAGCCTGGTATAAAGATGTTCTGAGGGCGAGCCTAATGAGACCGGTCCTATGCAAAATCCAGTAGCAAAAGCTACATTTCTTCAAAATGTGGGTGGAGATGTTGTTTTCCCCAGCCCATTTATACCTAAACTCAGCATATGGAGGACTTGGTATGTCAGAGATCTATTGATAATCCTTCATCTGATAGCCTAGGCCCAAACCCTCTTCTTCTTACTTTACAGGACAAACCCCAAAGACTAAGCTATAGACTACCAGCCATAGACTACACAGAGTGAAGGAGGGCAGTTTGAAGTGGTTACTCACAGAGGTGAGAAGCTGGGTGTCAGGGCACTATGCCACATAACACCGTTCACATATTTCATGATAACAATTAATTTCCATTTACAGTCCCATTTCCAGGCCAGACTCAAACTTTTCCTCAGATTATCTTTAGATAACCTTTTTCTTTAGATTCAGAAGTATCTTTTTCTCAGTGTAGATTCTTCCACAGTCCCCTACACAAACAACTCCCAGCAAAAGGTATGTAGATTCCAGATAAATGTGAAAACACAGATAAATTTTCTGTAATACTAATACAGCGTGTGGCCTTTCTACCGCAAACTTCTTTTGCTCAATGCCCTATTGTAAATTTCCATGTAGAAATTTGGGTCTGATTTATTACTGCTTCATTTACATTTCCTTCACAGTCTCCCTCTAAGCCTTAGTGAGGCTCTCCAGTGAAGAATCAGTGACTGCAGCATTGTGTTCAGTGTAGTTGCATAAAACAACTCAATTATCCTTGGTGCTCAGAGTACAACATAATCATTTTTAATAAATATAATTTAGGCAATAAGTCTTAAACACTGTCAAGATACCAAAATTATATTGACTATAAAGTATTTTAGAGACATCTCCCAGAAGAAACTTCTAATCAATTACTCTTTCCAATAATTATTGCCTATCTGATCTGATCTTTTTTAAACTAAAAAGTGGGCTTTCCACAGCAAAAGACATGTTATCCAGAAATATATAATGAAAATCGATGGATATACATAGTTTTAAAGTTAAATATTATAAGAAAAATACAATTGTTAATAATGTCAATGAATACCAAGATATAAGCTTTGATAGGCAGGAGCAAAATCCTATCTAGTTCTTGTCTTTCATTCTGCAAGAATTGTTGTCTTATCAGGCAGATTTTTTTTCAATCCCAGAACCCTGTATTCGTAAGAAAAGTGACCAAAAGATGTGTACTTCACTGAAAATTGTACTCAGTATAGTAAAAACATACAGAAGATAGGGAAGATTTACCAATTAACCCAGAGATGAACTTCAGCAGATTAGAGGCCCCAAATATTTTACAACAACAGTACACTAGGGGGACTAGTTTTACTCTTTCTTTAATCCTGGACATATGTCACTGAAACAGAACAGAGTGCAGCGTCAGGGAATTAGTACTTTTGGCACTGGTAATAGAGGATCCTGCATATAGCAGGCCAAATATCATTAAAGAAACTCCTCTAAAATCAGGAAATTAGCTAATACTTAAAAATTATCTGACCTCCAAAATTGTTTTCCCTTCAGTTCAGACATACATTTGTCTGGCAAATTGTTAAATATGAAAGTGGCAAGAAAGAAGAAATAAATGATCATAATATGGAAAACTGATAATTCCAGGTATCAGTAGTAAGCAGATGAGACTGAATACTTTTCTGCTAAGGTAAATCTGCAGCATTTTCACTACATAAAATGCTTCATAACAAGTGCTATCCAGCACCTGCCTTATTTTATATGGTGTAACCAGAGAAGTTGTGTTGCATGCCATAGATTGTGTTTAAAGTCTCATTTAAGTAGGAAACTTGATTAGTTTCTTAAATAAACATCACTTATTTCTTTGAATAGGTTAATAGAATTCAGTACCAAAGTGAAGTGAATATATCCTAACTTAGATATTTTGTGTTTGGCAGAGAATTGGTACAAGTGAGGAACTCCTGACTTCTCTCATACTGGCTTTCACTAGATCACAGAACATCTCACCTTGATTTCCCCCCACCCCTTTTTTAACTCTTTGGTGTGGTGGCGATTCAAAAGGTCCATGAATCCTTAAGACACTCTCAAGAGGCTGTGTGTACAGGTCAGTCTTTCAAGAGTTCAGCACCCGAATGGTCCAGTTTAATTATAAACATATCTAATATAAAACTAGACCTGGATTTTTCCACTGAGTTGTCATTCTCAATAGGATCTGTATCATGGTGGAAATCTATTCTTAGATAGATCTTTTCAATTTTCTTCAATTTCAGATACCACTTCTTGTCACTAGGTACTAGAGAAAGAAAGTTTTTTATAAAAAGGTGATGATTGCTTAGTATTCAACTTTTACCAGACTGTGTTCTTTATAGGGTGTTTCTCCAGAGGGTATCACCTGCAGAGTTTATGGAAAACTTCCATGATGCTGCCTCAAACAACTTCTTTCGGAAACCAAGGCTATTTGAGTTAAGAATTTCTTACTACAGCCTAACCTAAACTTTCCCTTCCTTAGTTCCAGGCCATTGTTCCATTGTGGTTGTAAATATTTCCCTTCCTTCATTTAAGATAAACTTCTAAGAAAAACATTGAGAAAAAAAAAAAAAAATTAATAAGCAGTCTTTTTAGGCAATGCCGTAGAGTAGTTCAACTGTGGGCAGCTTTTAATATTTGTGCAAAAGACCAGTCCATTTAGAAATTCATAACCGGAAAGTAATCTTATATGTAATTTTAAAGTCTTCTAACCTGAGCAACTGAAAAACTCCCAGTGGCAAAACTCTCTTATAATCAGAGGTTTTCAAATGGAAGTTTGCACTTACTGGTAGTATGTGACCCCAACTATGACATTTATATCTGTCCACCAAATTAATATGTATGCAATACTGTTCCAAATTGTAAAACAATTAATTTGTGCCTTCTAGCATTTTGATTAAGGAAGAAGAAAAATTAAAATACCAGTATTGCATATATCAAGTAAAATAGGAGCAGATTAATTTAAAGTATCTAAATGAAAATAGAAGATCATCAATTACATGATGTATTTTTTTAATGAGACCCTGAAAGCCTTCTTCCTGCTTTTGAGATAATGATTACATTTTATCAATGGTCTGAAACAAAACATCAAATCTCTGCTGACCAGTTTTGCAGATGATGCAAAGACTGTTCCATAATGCAATTAGTGAAGAGGGCTGTTTTGTGTAATAAAATAATTTCATAAGAAATTCACAAAAAAAATTAATGGAATCACAGGATAAATATGTGTAGATAGGCAATCCTGTACCTAGTAATGTTCTTGGTGGATGTGGATGGCTTTCTTGGCAAACAGTAAATTGGGGTTCAATACAGAGAGCAAACTTGGACTTGGGCTACCATTAAGATACCATTTCCAAAAAAATGTCATTGGATAAATAAAAAGAGGAATATTGACTGTAGATAGCAAAGACATACATTGCTCTGTATTTGGCACTGTGACTAGGAATATTCCATCCAGCTCTCTTGCCCAGGACTGGACAGTTGTTGTTATCTCTATGCTGATAAATTAGACACAGCTCAGAGCAGGGTTACAAAAGTAATTGGAACATTAAAAACATAATACAGTGACAGATTCATGGAGCTCAATCTGGTTGGTTTCTTATAAAAGTTATGTGATGCCACAACTAATGCCAATGCATTAGATGCAAGCCAATATCTAAATGAGAAATTAGAATTAAAAGAAGAGAGGATGCTAAAGCTAGTCAAACACAAGCTAAAAATGATCCCTTTTTTAAAAAGCAGTGGTGGCAATTGCTTACAGAAGAGTTTAGTAAGAACCATAGTGGATTCTCAATTCCTGTAATTTTTAAAGTTACGTAATTTCCACTGACATAGAAATTAATTCATGAGGCCCTGCGCAACTTAATCTTAACCAGTCCTTTAAACAGGGGCTTGCCCAAGATGACCTCCTGAGGTCTTTTCCAGCCTTACAACCTAATTTATTCTACAATTCTCTGGTTTCTGGTTTTTTGGGGACATCGGACTAGATAACCTCTTTTGGCCTTAAGGTAAGTCTTTACTTGTTTTCAGTGCAGCATAGAGAGTGTAGCAGCACTGTAGCTGCAGGGAACATAGCTTAGCAGAGGTAATTTATTGAGGGAGCAGTATACTTTATCCTCCCATAACCTAAGGGAGATCTGATTTGCAGTTTTCCAGAACCAAGATGTGCATGTGTGCCAGCGGAATCCAGTTGCCTTCACTTGTGTCAGGTTAGCCTTTAGTTTTGATATTTATTTACTAATAACAAACTACAACCTATTCAAAGTCAAGTTAGCACTGGCATAGAATTGGGTACAGGAAATATATTCCCACCTGTAGTTTGCATTAGAAAGGGAGAAATAAAACAGGGCACAGTACCAGCGTACCTTTACTAACCCAGGGAAAGACATATTCCCTGCCCCAGGAGGAGAGTTACAGAGCTTGTTACAGATAACATGTAAAAAGGCTATAACAAATAGTGGAAAACAGAAGGAACTGCATTCAAACCCACACATACGTACTTGTAATGAGTTGCTCAGTGAGGTATTTCTGATCCCAGTGACATTCATTTGTTTTGCTTTGTTAGTGTTTACTCAGTTACCAGCATTCTGTTGATTTCTGTAGCTATTATGGCTACAGAGGAGAGGACAGGAGGACATAGGAATGAATGTAACACATTTTGTGTGGGAATTTGTACACGCCTATCGTTATTCAAGGCAGGCTTGAAGAATGCACTGGACCATGTGGGAGAAAGCCAAGTACAGATTCACCGGTGGAGTGGAAGGGGCAGGGAAACATAGGCTAAATAAGGTAAAGAATCATAGAATAATTTATGTTGGGTCATCTAGTCCAACTTTCCCTGCAATGAGCAGGGCCATCTTCCACTAGATCAGGTTGCTCAGAGCCCTGTCCAATCTGACCTTGAGTGCTTCCAAAGGTGGGACACCTACCATCAAACTGGGCAACTAGTTTCAGTGTTTCACCACCCTTATTGGAAAAAATTTCTTCCTTATATCTAGTCTGAAGCTACCCTCTTTTAGATTAAAACTATTACCCCTTATCCTATTACTACAGGCCCTATTAAAAAGCTTGTCCTCATCTTTCCCATAGGCCTCCTTAAACATAGAAAGGCTGCAATAAGGTCACCCCAGAGCCGTGTCTTTTCCAGGCTGAACAATCCCAGCTCTCTTAGCCTGTCTTTATAGCAGAGGTGCTCAGCCCTCTGATCATCCTTGTAGTCCTCCTCTGGACATTCTCCAACAGGTTAATATCTTTCCTGTGCTGAGCTGGATGCAGTACTCCAGGTGGGGTCTCATGAGAGCAGAGCATAAGGGCAGAATCACCTCTCTCAACCTGCTGGTCACACTTCTGTTGATACAGCTCAGGATACAGTTGGCTTTCTGTGCTGTGAGCACACATTGTCAGCTCATGTCAAGCTTTTCATCCATGAGTTTCCCCAAGTCCTTCTGGGCAGGGCTGCTCTCGATCTTTTCATCCTCCAGGCTATATTGATTCAGGGTGTTGCCCCAACTCAGGCACAGGACCCTGTATTTGGCCTTGTTGAACCTCATGAGGTTCACATGGGCCCACTTCTCAAGTCTGTTCAAGTCCCTCTGGATTGCATTCCATGTCTCAAGTGTGTCGACCATACCCCTCAACTTCATGTCATCTACAAACTTGCTGAATGTGCACTTGATTCCACTGTCTGTGTCATTGATAAAGATATCAAACACTAGTCCCAGTACAAAGCCCTGAGGGATAGCACTAGTCAGTGATCTCCATGTGGACTGGGTAGCTGCTGACCACTACCTTCTGGATGTGACCATCCAACCAATTCCTCATCCACCGAACAGTCCACCCATTATATCCATATCTCTCCAATTTAGAGCGTGGGATGTTGTGGGGAACAATGTTAAAGACTTTTCAGAAGTCCAGACAGACTACATCCATAGCTCTCCCCTTGTCCACTGATGTGGTCACTCCATGATGGAAGGCCACTAGGTTTATCAGGCAGGACATGCCCATACTGTCTGTCTTGAATCACCTCCCTCTTCTCCATGTGCTTTAACATAACTTCAAGGAGGACATGGTTTCTACAATTATTTGTTGTTCTTGCATTTTGCACTTTCCTGTATTGTTTTATAGTATATAATCTTTCTATGTCATAAGTGGTGGCATTAGAATTTTTGTGTGGTTATTACATTGCACCTTGCTGCTGTATTAATATTAGTTTTTCATCTGAAATATGCATATTTGGCAAATATTTATCCAGCTCTTTGATGGATGGTGGCTAATCTTAGTGCTTTGCCTTTGAAATTTTCTTATACCCATACAAATTGCAATCAGTGAGTAAATCCAAATCAAACAGATCAGCCAAAGGACTTGATCTTCCATTAAATATATTGGCTGATGTAGCCCTCATATTAAAAGAGCAGCTTCCAGATGGAAATTAGTTAAATAGTTACTGTGTTAGTTCTGCTCGGTGAAAAAGTCTGCTCTTTCCAGATGTAAAAATCAATCTTCTAAAACAAGATAAAAGCAAGTGAGAAAAGCTATATATTCGGGACCAAAGACAATTCTCTCTTACAAGAGAAGAATTTGGAATCACTATGCACAGGTCTAAATTTAAAATAATTTTTAAATTCATGTCAATTCATGAGAAAAACATGAGCTATTTACTAGCCCACACTATGTGTATTAAATAGAACCTGAATGCTCACTGAGGAGAGCAATGGGATCAGCAGTAAGAAAGGAAGCAAGTTCCCAAAGTGCAGCACTGAGGTAAAACTGCTCTTCCTTAGCCTGCTCTTTTCTTTTTGCTGCAGTAACAACTGCTGAAAAACACTGACCTGAACTAAGGTTTGTGCAAGAAATCTATAAAGCCATTTTATATAATGTGTTTTCTACTGTTGAGACCGGCACCACACATACAAGTTTGAGGTGAGGTTCCTGTACTTAGTTTGAAGAAAATAGGGAAAAAGGAATTCTTACTCAGAAGGGCAATAATATAATTATCAAAGGAAAGCCAAATGCTACCTTTTATGCTTGTGTGGGATAGAATACTGCTTATGGGAGAAAACAGAAGGAGGAGGTAAGAACATAGTGGTTTTCATAACCCTTCTGTGAGCCCAAGGATAGAGATGAACCTGTACTTGCAGCTGGATGACTGCAATGTAAGAGCTCCCATACCAGTTCCTGCAGCTCATATGGGGCAAACCAGCTGGGAAACAGAGCAAGCTTTAAGTAGGCCTCCATTTCCTCACTCAAGGAAATGGTGCTGTTCCAGAGAAAAGACAACAAAAAATGAGTTTTGCCCATTATGAGGGAGGAAGGGATCTTAATGACAGAAAGGGAAGAACTGCGAGAGTGTGAAGACCAAAGCCATAAGACAGGAAAGTCTAGCCAACAGTCGGTGTCCCAGTTTCCCTTTCTCTTCTAGGAGTAGACATTACTCTGCCCTTCCTCCGAAGAATGCTGGGAGATGAATAATCATAGTAATGCAATATTGGGAGGTTCTAAAAAAAGAAATTTGATAAGAATGAAGGATTATGCCAGAGGATGACTGAACTTCCAAATTCATAATTAATGGAAATCTCAGTACACATATTAATCAAGAGTTTAATGATATGGAAGAAACTGTGATTAGACTGGGTCCTTTGAGGAGAAAACAAACATTTGTCTTGTGGAAACGACAACATACAGAGTACATTGTGTACTTAAGTGCAGTTAGACTGTATCTCAAATGAGTACAAAAAGCATGTGAGAATACACATGCTTCTTCAGTACACAAGCTACAACCCGCAGCCTCAATACAAGTTGTGCCAAGCAATTCTTTTTTTCTCTCTATTGGCACAAACACAGTTTTGTCTTCACCTCTTCGTATCTTTTTTATGTTTGTCACATTTACACAGCTGGATCTTACTGGACACTGGCTGTTCAGCAACATCTGCCACAGGTCCTCCTCCCCTTCCCCTCCTGCTTTCACGCCTTGGGGTAGCTTCACAGATACATGAGCAGACTTGAGAAAACACTGGTTATGTCTCCTTCCTTAGCTAGACAGACCGTTTATTTTAGATAATGTTACTGCTTCAGATGAAGGAAATGGAGAGTGTCAAAGTGTTTCATGGTGCTTATGTCTTCATAAACACGAGATTTATGGACTAGATATAAGGCAAATGGAAGCTGAAACCATGTGTCACAGAAATGAGAATTAAAATAAATGCAAATATGGGCATTCATCTTCCTCCCAAAAACCTGAATAATGACTTCTGTACCCAAAAGCTTGACTGTTGTTTGGGTTTTTCTTTCCCAGCTAACCTAACAGGTCTAATGAGAGGTATTACTTTAAGTCACGAATTGTGTCCTTTTGTTCTTTGTCAAAGGCACATTCAAATGCAGTATTTTGATAAATATTCATTAAGGATTTGCAGACAAATTTTGCCCATAGATCAAAGGGCTTACTTCCTCTGGCCCCCTCTTATATTTTTTAAATTAAAAAAATAAAATTAAAAATGTTATTTGGTATCCCATACACAAGAGTCCCTGCCTAATCCTGTTCTTACTATGTGGCTGCCAAGATTCGATGATTGCTGTGTGAATTAGGTTTAACAAACTGTGTAATTATTAATCTTGGAAGGCAAAAACTCACAATAAGTTGAGCTCTTTTCATAGAGAGAGATATCCCACTGTGTAGACAGGACCCCAAGCATGCCTGCATAGGCAGTTGCATTCAGGTTATCTACTAGCTAGTTTGTTTGCAGGTAGAGATTCAAGGTCCATAGTGCTCTAAGGGTGAAAATCTGAATCATGGTGTGTAACTGTGATTTGAATGGGTTAGGTTTGGAAATGGCCTATCATTCTACACATTGCATTAGGAGATAACTGGCATTCATTTATTTCTAAGGACAGTGAGCGTGTGTGATCCCTGTGTTATATCAGCAATATGAATGAAGAATATTTGGGCCATAAAGGTGATTACACCTAATCCCACCTATGAGCCTGTTCTTCCTGTTACTCAAAGTCCATGTGTTGCAGAGCTTATGGTCAAATTAAGCAATAAAGAGTCGCAGACCCCTGAACAAAGACTTTCAAAAACTGACAGGAAGGTATGTTGACAATCAGAATAATTGATAAGTGCAGAAGAACCCCTCATGTTAGATCAACTCATGGGTCTTGACTGTCTGTCTTGGCCAGTCTTGGGTTGCCCTGGAGAAAGAATAATGGGATGTCATGACAATTCCCTGCTGATGCACAGCTCTGCTGCTCTGGAGGAGCTAATGGGGAGCCATGATCCTACATGGAGCAGGAGACGTACAAGATATTAACACAGCCCAGGAGGCAGGATTAACATTCCAAAAACCTTTCCCCTGCAGTCAGTATGTGTTCAGTAGGATCACAGTGCCTGAAATTTGGCAGCACTGGGAAAAATTAATCCTTGTGATGATGCTTTTAAATGTCTAATGTGAACTGTCAGCTCTAAAAAGCAAAGCACATGAAATTTTACACTGTGAAATCCAGACTGCTCAGTCTGGGTTGCTTAATTTTAATATAACTTTAGAATCTCTGCAGTCTGCAGAAGTGTAACTGTGCTATCACAGATGTCAGTGAAAGAAGTGGTAATTATTTTATGTATTTAAGAACTACACATTTTTTCTTAAGCTTTTTCAGGAAAGCAATTAATCTATTATAGGTTTTTTTGGATATCACAGTAATATTGAACCTGCTTTTTTTGCCATTTGTTATCTCTATTTTATCACTAATTTGGAGTTACAAAGATCAAGCAATACTAAGCAATACTGTGCTACAAGAACAGATTAGCTGTTAATCCTTGTTCTTATGAACACTTTTTGAATATCTAATACATTACTAGAGATTTTGATTTATTCAGGAATGACTGGTGATCCAAAGAAAGAGAAATGATAACCCAAACACCTTATGAATGTATAGACTAAATAAATGTCAAAACAAAATTTACAGACTATTTATCAACACTATATTCAAATTCTAGTATACGTATGTCTGACAGTGAAAGAGAGTGATGAAACAATAATAGTTCTCAAATGTAATTATATACTGAGCAATGGGAGTTAATATATATTACTCAGTGGATCTGAAGCAATGAGTTTCTGCAGTCAGGGAAACTCTGCAAGGATTAAAGAGATGTTGGAGCAGTGACATGGCCAAAACAAGCAAGTATAAAATTTACTAATTTTTCTAATTCAACCTGACAGGGACTGTTATCAGTAACTGCACAGTGCGGAGGTGAAGAGATTTTCCCACTGGAAGGGCAATGAACACTACACAGAATGATTAGGGGTCTGAGTTTGATCTTATAAAGAAATGTGAAAGATTCTCACGGAGAACGGAGCACAGATAAAAGTAAGGGCTGAACATATTCTGTGGGATCACTGAATATCTAAATAGAGGATAAACAGACAGATAGAAAATTGTACACTTCTTAGATGCAATGTAGCAAGAGACCAAAACAACCATGCAATCATTGTGTTTCAGAAAAAAGTTTATCTATAAAGCTGATGTATTAAATGTTAAAGAGTTTTACAAGACATTTGTATAGCATCACACCAGCTGCAACAGTTATTTTCTGCTGAATGAGAAGGCTAAATGAGAAGAAAATGTGCTAGGCGCATGAGTGTTGAGGAGATAGTTACCATAGGAACAGTGGCCCCATGAAATTACTCATCCCTTTCAACCTGCAGCAAATAAAAGGAAATAGTATGGTATAGAAGCTCAAATTCAGATCAGGTATAAAAGTGTGCAGCTTCCTAAACTCAGGAGTGTTGCGTTACCTTGTACCAGAAACACAGTTTTCACCAGCTGGCCAGTGATGCAGCCTTTTTGCTGCTCTTTCTTTATTTTCTAATTATTCTTTCAGAAAAGCCATTTAATGTCACTAATTTCCACAAAATATGGAGTGTTCTGCATTTATTGCCTGGCATTTCCACCACTTCCTTTGCTGGGACCACAACATACCCTGAACATGATTTGAAGTCCACAACTTCATCAGACACTAGATAAAAAGCCACCACTCCCAACTTCAGGAGTCTTCAGTGAAAACTGTGTAACCTGATCTGGCTGTCTAGGTTTCTTTTTTATCCAATGCAGAGAAACAGGTACCTAAGAGATCCGGCTATCTAAATTACATGGAGATTGTCCTGCAAATGGCAGTAGGACTGCCCTTTCTCTCCATTATCTGTGAAGCAATCAGACCTAGGTGTACTTCTATGCACAGTGGAAGACTGTGTTTGGACACATATCCTATCACAGACATCAGACGCTGGCCCTCCTGTCTTTTTCATGGATATTCCTGCCATGCTTTCCCCTGCGTGGCTTCTCAGGCCCTCCACGTAACCTTCCCACTTGGGTATCCCCAGAGCCTGGCTCTGGATGTGGACTCACTGCCAAACATTCTCCATAGATAATACTGTTGCTAAAGCTGCCTTTCTGGCAGCTCTCGTGATCTTCTCCTTTGCCCATGACCAAACTGAGTTTTTAAAATACTTCAGCTGAACAGCATTGACTCCAATCCAAATTTCTCAACTCTCAAAGTGTGCCAGTCTCCTGATATGAAAAGCTCCATCTTGACACTCCTTGAAATCTACAGCAATCATGAACGAAATCTAAATAAGCAAAATATGCTGTTTACACATAATAATCCTTTAGGAAGTGTGTGCTGAATTGATAATATCTGATCAAAACCAAAGCCAATATCTCTCTTATTTTCCAACTGTTCTGAATTCTCATGGATCCCATTGCAAAGAAGCCAGGCTTCTTTGAATTACTTTCAGATGATGGCATTTGCAACAGTTCAAATCAGTAAGTCTGGAATATGTAAGAAGTATAACTGCTAACAAGCACGTACCTGTGCTTATGGAAGGAGCTCAGCGAGTTCTGAGGAATTAGATTGGTTTAAATCAGAAGATTTCCCCTTCTATTATTCAACAATAAATACTAATTGTTGGCTTACGAGTACTTACCCCAATAAACAGATAGATCAGCTCTATCCTTCTGTTTATAGAAAGATAATTCATTGATTTCCCAGCTGGCTCAGGAATCAAACTAATAGTTTATTAATAATTTTTTTCTTAATCTTTTCATTCTTAATTAGTTCTACCATGATTTCAAATTTCTCCAGACACTGAAAGATTTCTATATCACATCCACATAAAAGGTCCCAAAGTAAACCCTCAAAAGTAACTGGTATTACAAGCATTCCTGGTGCAAGATCTGACTGGTTTGACCTTATCTATTCTAAAGCATACACGGAAAAATTATATAATAGGAATTTGGGAATAAATGCACCATTGTCAGTTATCTACTTTCAAAATAGTAAATTTTAATCCTTTTTGGTGCAAAATATTCTTCCTTCTCTTTCTTTATTTCAATTTAATAATAGGGATTTATAATATAAAAGACAACATTTCATTCAGAAACAATAGTTATTAGATGAAATTAACATTATTTGGTTTTTGCATTCTTTTCCAAACTTTTAAGGAATAATTGTCTTGGCACTTTCATGGCAAGAACAAAAAACATAGAACTGCATTGGCTGTCATTTACATCTATTGAAGAACAAAGGAACTTCAGAAATTAATTCATGTTTTAACTGAAATGAAAGGGAGTCACTCTGTATTAAGCACACCTTTGTTCAATGTGATTGAGCTTAAAGCTATAAAACATAAACACAAAATCTTTGCTGCCAAAATGTATCCCATCCAAGTCAGTTTTTGCCATAGTTTTCAAAATACTGTATACTTTGACACACATTTTCTGACAGTAGCTTAGTAGTGTTTTCTTTTTAACTCGGGCTACATTTGGTCTGAAATATAAAGGCAGAATTATTTAGAAACTTGTGCTGTAAATGGTTTCATTTCATCTTCAGAGGGTGTCAGTAGGATTTGAAATTGCAAGTCTGAATTATGTGAAGCAGCAGACACAGAACAAGTGGTGTGTCAACAGTATGCCATTGTCACAGGAGAATAAACAGCACACTATTCTTGATTATAATAACAATGTGACCTAAAAGTATAAACTGCTTAATTACAGAGAGTGAAAAGATACACCCTGGCAGGAATTTTTGGCATGGTCTGTCTCAAACCCCCACAGAAGCTGGGGCAGCAAATGCTAAGATACTGAAGTCTGAACTCTGGTCAGTAAGAAACAACCAAAATGTTAAGGTGAGGAGCCTGAGCGATAGAACAGGTGAAGATGTTTGTATAGGTTATTTTGAGGAATTCTTTCCATATTCAGCTCCAGTCCTACATAGGAAAAGCAATTTCTGTAGTTGTATTACAAGCAGAACTAGTAGTAGGATTGCTGTTATGGAAGGTACAGGCAGTCTGTGATTGTTTGCAAGTGACTGAGCTACCAGGGCTTCACTAAATCACTTAAGACAGTATGGGTGAGGTAGGTAGAATTGCAGAAAGTCAGTGGGTATATATATATATATATATATATATGTATATGTATATAAGGGCAGCACTGGAATGTGATTAAAAGCAACTTTCTACTGAGAACTAAGTGTTACTTCAGTCTTCAGCCTTCCCAGACAAATAAATCAAGCTTAAAAGAAAATGTGTTTTCTTGCATGGTAAGTAATAACTATAATACTGTCAGCTATGAGAAATCCCATGCTATTGTGATTGTGTTGATGTTGTCGTGCAAGCATACCAAGTTAGTTTGAATGTGGGAATGGTAGTAAACTGTTATTTTTAACCAATCCTACCAAAGTGTTGTGTTGAAAGAGTCAAAAAGAGTTTCATCAAGATTCTCATCCAATCACTGCTGAAAGTAACATCAGTAGCATTAGCAGAAACTGGATTAGACTTTGGCTCTACACAACACTTTTCTTGTAGTTGTTGATATGACACAAAAAATAAACTCCTTTTGTTCATACATTTGTATGATGCCTCTGCCACACCATCTGATAATAGCCTTCATGCCATACTGTGAGTTATATGACTATTCCTATTTTGTGGAAGGCAAGATGAAATACAGAGGGATATGATAGGTTTCTCACAAAATAATCCACAGAAGAAAGAAGTGAATGGATATGTCTAAAACACATCTGGTGACTTAAAGTGCATGATCTTTCTTTTTTATACATGTAGGAATATGTTCTCAATTGATGTATTTTTGTTCATAGCAAGGTAAAAATAAAGTACCCAGATCTTTACGCTGCATGATGCAGAATCCTATATTTACAAGAAGACCTTCACAACAAACTTCTTCATAATATCCTATTTGGCTCTTTAATTTATATAATTTCCTTAAACTAAACCAACAGCTATTCTAAAGAACATGGATTAGTCACTAGATTTGAGGAAGTTTTGGAGTTTTTTAAGTGTGCATAAACAGTGAAAACTCTTCCTCTAGGTTCTCACTCTAGTGACAACTCAGTTCTATCAAGTTCAGTGCATGCAACTGAATATGATAACCTGTAAATTTTAAAATGTATTTGGGAGAAGCATGAGCTCTTACCTAGTGAAAATGTAGACATAAGGATAGTCAAGATGGAGTCTCAACGTCTGCAGTATTAGTTTTATAGCTCTTAATAGGCACTCGAATATCAGGATAATTGAATAAGTGCTTAAAAGAGGGTTTGTAAGTTTAGCTATGAATTTTAAACCATGAAAGAGCTTAGAGTCAGGAGAGGCAATGAAAATAGAAAAAGAAACCAAATAAGTTGCACTGTTATTGGCTAAAATGAGTATGATTGCAGTAAAATGAGTGATAGACGTTTCTAAGATGGTAAAACAGATTACAAAGGCAAATGCAGCTTGTCTCCTGATAGGAATCTAGCAAGCAAGTACATTGTTTTTTGCAAAAACACTGGATTTAATTTACCTCACTGCAAGCTTTACTTTGATTTAAATCGTTACTTTGATTTAAAACAGTGTCCTTTAGCTTTACTGGGCTTTGGACCAAATCCTCTGTGGACATAACAACTCTTCTAATAAGGCAAAATTCATAGGAAGAAGAAGAGGTATTTTTTTTAAATCAAACAAAATAATAATTTGGAACAAATTAGTCTATCTTCCAGATGCATAAACACTGCTTTAAGTCTACAATGGAAGTAGAAAAGTAAGTATTCAATTACATAATTCAGAAGATCTGGGAGAAAATGTTGGTGTCTGTAGCACACAGAAAATGTTAGCAGCAGAGTTAACATTGATAGTGTAAATCCAGCATCTTATGATTTTATACTGAAACATCCAGTTACTGATGAAAATAATACTTTTCAGAAAACAACTATTACAACTATGACTTCTCACTCTCTTTTGTCCTCAATGGAGACCCACTTCAATAAGACAGTCAGTCTTCAGAAGAAAGCTCTATTAGGTGCTGTAAAGTGCACACTGATTGCAGACATTGGTTTTATGGTGCAGGATATACTGTAGCAGTTCCAGTCATCCTCTTGGTTTTCAGTGGACAGTAATTGCCTGGATGTCTCTTTGGTTTTATTGGAGATGACCATATGATCACCTCTCTTGCCTGTAAGATCTCTTTTTTCTCCATGGCCACAAACAACTGTTTCTTTCAAATTGTCAGCTTAACACAAATTAAACTCATTAGTATCATCATCTACTATCATTTAGAAACTGTTGTTTCTCTTTAAGAATCTGCATGCCCAAAGCCTTGACTGTTTCTTCTACCCACAGAAGTTGGTCTTAAAGAAGATATTATCTTCTCCAGTCATGGCTGCAGTCAGTCATCCATTAGAGTGCAATGGATAAAGAAAGATAAAGAAAAGTGAGAAAAAGTTCTTTTCAGGCTTGTCCATTATTCTATGATAAGACAAGATTTTCTGATCACTAAAGCTTATATGTTATTGCATAACTTACTGATACAATTCAAAGACATTATTTTGCTCTGTAAGTGAGAATACTGCAATTCTTTATAAAGTGAAAACTAGGATACCAGCAGTGGTCTGCAATATATGCACAATCTTTCAATACCTTGAAGAGAGCTTGAATATTCTTTTGTAGTTCCTATTGTTTCAAGCAGAGGAGATTTCTACCTAAATGGTAACCAGTGTGGCTATCAATCATATCGTGCCATTTATAATTAATGAAGAGTAATTAATTTCTTCATTAATTGTTCACTAATTATTCACTAAAAGTTCACTAATTTCTTCATTGATTAGTTCTTGATTCTTTCTAAATGGATCATAAACTAATTATAAACTTCCTAATAGAGGAAGAACATCAAAGCAGGGCTAGAAAGTTTTGATGGTTTCATTGGCATTTCAAATAACAATTGCTCATGTCCTCCTGAAAGTCATATTTTAGTGGACTTTGTTAAGGTTCTGGTACATTTTAAGAAGGCAGTTTGACACTTTAATTGGCTCCTGCAGCTATTTACTTTCTAAAACATTAAAGTTTAGCTTTCTGTAAACAGCGTGCTAAAAGCCACCATGTAAAGTGGTGTATTCAGGGCATAAAATAACACTTGTCTCACATTATTTTCTTCTTCTAACATCCATATCTGGAAAAGGCACAAAGTGGACACATTCCTGTTATAATCATTCCCATTTAGGCATAAGGGAGGATAGAAATTCTTGCTAGTGTTCTGACAATGATATACACATTACTGTTTTTTTATTTACCATCAGAAAACAAGGAATAGATGTCACGACTTTCAGAAAACTAATTTGTTTTCTGTTTTTATTTTAAGATTTACATGATAGGCTTCAAGTGAGGTAGAATTAATCTGTTCAGAAAGGTAAATAACTGTAACCTGAAATTTCTCCTCACATATGTTACAAAGTCAAAACCAATGCTTTTGGAATGTTTCTGTTGTTTTTCCTATTTGAGCGAAGAAAAGACAGAGACACTCACTTTCTTACATAGTTCAGTAAATATATAGATATTATGGTATTCCATGTAAACTCTGCATTGTTCCTTGTTTTGTTGTTTTAATCTAAAATCAAAATTATGTTAATTGAAGGCATATGATAGTTCTTTCTACACAGAGAAAAACATTATTGGATATCTAGCAGATAAAAAAAAAGCTTTCTTACAAGATTTGTGGCTATTTTACAGACTTACAGACTTTGTTCTTTCTGATACCCTGGAAAAGCATTTGAAATTTCTGATGAACTCCAGACCTGAATCTGACTGTGATACTTTGAAGTCACCCCCAGCAGTTGAACTCAATTACAGAATACTGGTCTGTCCATGTATGTTATACAGAATTTGTTCCTCCTCACACAACACCATTGAAAATAAGCAGTAGAATAGAACATGGATACGTTAGCACCTATGGAGCAGAAGAAAACCATTAAGACAATTGGTAGTTTGTGTAATTTAAAGTGCAGTGTTTACACTGGCTGCAAATTGACATTAACATATAGGCCACTTCAGAAAAAGAGGAAGCAGACAATTGTGTAGAAATCAGAGACTGCACTGTTACAAAGGTTTATATACATTTCTTGCAAGTTTGTTCTATTTAAAACTAGCATCTGGATGAAAGTAAGCAAAGAATAAGAACCCTTAGTAGGAAAATGCATGGTGTTTAATTTCTTTTTCCCCCAGTGTTTTCAGGGTGACTGTCAGTTATCAGTATGATTGCAAAGGCTATCCCAGGTTTTTGTGTCCTTTCTTTGCTCCCCATGGAGACTTGGATGGATTCACTCCACCCAAAACAAACTTGTTCCTCCACCCATTTGAGATAAATTTTGTAATTGTGCAAACATCAGGGTGTAAATCCTGTTCTGATAAATGTGAAATGTCGATTCTGTGAATGAAGTTTCACAGTATGTTCTTTTGAGCAGTTATAAACAAGATACGAATATTCTATCTGACATAACAAAACCTGTACTTCATTCACAGCTTTCGCAAGGAAAATAAAACCTTCACATCGTTACACAGGGGACTTCTTGGAATTGCAGTTGGAGATTATGATTATGGGGAAACTAAGGGTTATAAATGCTTTATTGTTTTCATGGAAATCAGCCAAGAAGGAAGATAAAAGACTTAGGAAGAGCTAGGAAACAAATCGGAGACCTAAATGACCCTACTGGAAAAATAAATTCTAGAACTTAACATCTGGTTCTTGCAGTTGTCAACTCACTCAGCAAATGGTCAGGCTGATTAGTTGCTTGTCTGCGGAATATAGGGAAGGGAGTGGAGACCACATCATATCAACAGTAGCAGGCAGTGCCAAGTGAATGCTCATAATCTGCAGTGATAATTGGCATAGGTAGCAGACAGTAGTGTCTAGATAAAGCCCAGCTTTTAAAATCTGTGCCTGTGTTTCAGTGTGACCCCTCTTGCTGGTACAGCCATAACAAAAAAAAAAAAATCATTAATTGATTGTGATGCAAAAATGCAATCAAAACAATGAGTTTGAAGACTTTTACTTGAAACAAAACTTTGAAATGAAGGATTTGGAAAGAGGTCTCAAAATGGAAGAGAAATATCTTCACCTGTGTGTCTCAAACATGCAAAAAGTTAGCAATTTGCATAGGCTGTATTTACACAATGCAAAAGAAGGAGGTTTAGAGAATTAGTATACATGAGTAATTTAAGACAATAAATCCACTCAATGCAGCTTAATGCAGTGTGTAAATTCAGACATATTAATCAGCTTGTATCTAACCAATCTTTGCAAAGTGTGCAGCATGTATGGTGTCAGGAACACACTGTTTGGATGCTTCCAGACCCCAGCTACAATTACTCAGCACTGGACAGTTTTTTTCAACACTGACCAAACAGTCAAGAACACAAAACTACTATTTTTTTTTGTTATTTAAGGAAGAGTAAATGGAGTTCATGTGTGTTTGCTTTGCTAAATAAAATATACTAGTATGTCTGAAGCTTGGTTTTGTCTCCACTGGTCTGCCTCTGTCTGGGATGGCAATCTAGCAGTAAACAGTAGGTCTATCTGGAGGTACCATTCCCCAAAATCTGCTGGGATCACAGTCTTCTTGCATTACTTGCCATTCCCACCTTTAAGCACTTCAGCATATTTTGCTTGCAGGTAAGTGTAATTCAATGTAGAAACTGGGCACTGGCAGGCATCTTTTGTAACATTCTCATTTGTGAAGAGCAGCCTTCTTGCCAAAACATTCAGCAGCAAATTAATGCACTAGGTTTTGGTGATGCAGTGATTAATGAAGCAGTGATTAATGTGAACAAGAGACAGGGTGCTGAACACACACAGACACACAGAAATGCACAGAGACTTGACTGTTTTTCTGTTGATTTTCTTGGTAATGAACCATCTTGGAAGAATACTGGTATACCTCCAAATCGGCTCCATTAAAGTCCAGGGAATCAAGCCCAAAAATGCAGGCTTTCCTTGGAACAGTACTAAGAGAGAACTAGGACTGTCTTTGTTTCTGTCCAGCTTACTTTCTGTGTACCATATTGAATGCCACCCAGACATTTCCATAGGAGTTGCATTTACTACCACCAGATCTGAATGTGATGGTTGACTTATAAAGCTAATCTGTTTGTAGCATTCCTTTTTACAAACATAGCTACACTTCATTCTTTGCATTTTTTTTTCATTTGTAATCATGTGGCTCCACAACAGCTCCATCAGTTCAAGATGCCTCAACACCAAGTACACAGAACTCTTCAGGCTAACTCTTGATTTATAAAATCCAGAGTAATTATTTAGTTCTAACTAGGAGCAGAATATGGCTCCAGATTTTTTTTCTTAGAAGCTCACAGATTCGTTCTTTATCTTGTCACCTCCTACAGTTTCTAAAAAAATGCTCCTTTTGTCAAGAGAAACAGGTACTACTGCACATTTTAACCATGAAGATGACTGGACTATGCTCAAAACCCCATCATTTATACATCATCCTAGGTTACAACAATTGATTATCAAGAAGAATTTCAGAGTAGAATTTAAGTGACTTGCATTTTTGAGACCAGCACAGGGACCATAAAAGGGCACTTTGGGATATTTGAGCTTGAGTATCGAGTATTCAAGTGCAATTTCATGCTCATTCATTGTGATTACTGAATTTGATAAATCATTGACTTGGATGGAATACACGAGACCTTCACATTTTCTGGGACTATTTCACAGCTTGAGCTGGGCAATGAAACTGGAAAAAAATTGATTTAAAGAAACACTGCCTTGTTTCAGGGTCTTGCACTTTCCCTATTAAAATTCTTTTGCAAAACAAAAGCATACCATTTCATTAAACAATATAACTACATAGTCTTCTCCATATGTTATTTTCTTTCGAGGTTGATGCATGTAAAAAATCTGTATTGCATTAAATAGGAAGTGAATATAAATATGACATATGGAGATCTTCCAGATGATTGAACCATAAAATACAATTTAATGCTGCAGATTATTTCTTCTCTCTCTTAGCTAACAGCATGCATTTCGATATAGAGAAAATACAAAAATTTTCAAGTGTTTATTTTAAATAAATTTAACTGGCACTTTTAGGAGAAAAATCTCATCCTATTTCTGAATGCCTGTATGGGGATTTTTACTAAAATAAAAAGAAAAATAAAGACTTTAATATGAAGTCTAACCCTGATCTCATTCAATCAGTATAAAGCGAAATCAACTCCATTGAAGTAAGTGAAATTCAACTGACTCAGAAGTTATGAGGCTAGGGTGAATCCCATTGACTTCAGTACAACTACCTTTGACCTGCCTCAGTGTGAGCCAGATTCAGCCTAATATAGATAGACTTACAAATTCAATTTAACTCTGGGAATGGGCTTGAAACACAGCATTTAAATACACAACCACAATTCCAAAAAGGTACAGTGTTCACTGCAATGATTTGGTGCTTGACCATAGGAAAAATAGGAACAGCTGCAAGATCAGAATACTTGGATACATGTAACTTTCTAATGAATTTGTTCTGAAATCAAGTGTCTGCAAATCAGCACCCCTATTTTTATTGCCAGGTCCTAACTCTGTGTCTCTGGATTTCTACTGTGTGAGTAACTAATACGTGTAATAGAGCATATGCCTTAGGTGTGAGCAGAATTATCTGCTGTTGCAGAAGGAATCCAGAACTCTGGACTCTATTCTGGCATGAAAAAGCCTTTTGATTCATCTTTATACCAAAACTTAATGTTGATATTGAAGAAGGATAAGATGAATGAAGTTTGGTGCTGTAACTCTTCTGAATGTTCAGCATGAGGGAAGCTAACTAAGCTGGTAAGCTGGTGAAAGTTGTGAAGGGATTTGCTGGTACAGAGGTTTGAACTGGATGGTCACATGCAGACAGGTTTCTGTGTTTCCAATAACCCTTGCATGTTCCTGTTCCTACAATTACTTCCCAATTGCACTGTTTTTTGAAGTTTAGAACCATTTCAGTAAGTCTTTTCCACTTTTGGTTTCTGATTGCATCTGAAGTGCCAAATATCTTGAGGAGGGCTGCTCTCTTCTCAATTTATTCAAGATGTTTGAGTACATTCTAAGTCCATATGGAAATCCAACCTAAGTATAAAGCCTTTGGAGATTTGCACCTCATTACACCCGGACTGGTTCCAAAGAAACTGTGCCAACCCACCTACCAAAGTTGTGAATACATCTACCTCACATTGCATACTTGTTACGTTAAACCAGGGAGCAAGTTGTTAATAAAGATCATGTTGTCAGTAGAGCATTATAGACACCTATATAAAAATGTATATTCTGCTTTTACTCCATTTTGTATTTTTAGAGCATATCAGCAAAATCAGGAGGGACCCATGATTTGTAATTTCCTTGCAGTATCAGCAAGGATTCTTGCTGGAATGATGCAGAAGGAAAAGGAAAAGAACAAAACATAGCACATCTGTCTTTTTGGCCTGATCCAGGAATAGCCAGACACCGAAGTAAATTCAGACCTTTACTCTCCTCTCATTCTCATATGGAGTGCATTTCCAAACAGAGGAAATGAAGAACAAAGTGGAGGCCAGGTGATGGTCTGGTCATGACCATATAATCATAATAAGGCCGTATAGGGAACATGCTGCAATCTTCAAGAGGTTGTGTACAGTGCATTTGTATGCATAAACATTGCATTTTCCTTGGAGAGTCTTCCTTAATGTGTTGGAAAGCTCTGAAACACATTAAGATTTAGACTGGTGAGGATTTAAATTCCTGGAAATCCACATAGCTGGAGAAATTAAAGAGCTACATCCAGACAAAAAGCTGCCTATAGGATAGGATTGGCGTGATAGGCCAGCAACCTATCCCTTAAAAAAATAGTAATATGATAATGTTGACATTCTGAGAAACAGCATGATAGATAAAAATGGCAGAGTTTTGTTCGAAGTCTCTAGGCAATATTTGATGGCACAAAAGAACTTAAAGCATATACAGTAACTATAGACTTAGCTTGGTGTGTTTTTTTAAGTTTGCTTACTTTCATATGGTAGCAGTAGGATGTATAATTTGAGATATAAAATAAATAGGTGATCAGGATGTCATATTAGTTTTACTTGGTTGTTTTTAAAGCTTTCATATAAAAGATTAATTGATAGAACAAGATGCAAAAAGAAAATATTATTCCAACAGAGGTCTTAAATGAATATAGAATGTTTGCATCTGCTGTGCTGCATGATACTTCACACCATCCCTGCACAGCGCTGGCAGCAGCCCGCATCTCAGCACAACACTTTCCTCAACTTGCCCTGCATTGATTCTGCTTCTCTTCAGGCCCTGAGGGATGGGAGCTGATTCTCTCCCCTGTCAGATGGGTAAGTTACAGGAAATATTTATAATTTTTTTGTTGATCTATTTGATCTATAATAAAAATCAGGATCGAAGAATAGTGAGAATATTGCTCTTTGTGAGAAAGGCTTTGGGTTGGGGGTGTTAGTTTCGTTTTAAAAAAATGTAAAGTTTTGTTTTGAAGTTTTCTATTGTGAACTATCCTAAATTCAGCACAAAACTGAACATGGTTGTTAAGGGTTTAAGTTGTTTCTTCCCTTTTTTGACTTTTATTAGAATGAGCCTCATGGCGATGGTGTTTCATCAGTATTAAAACAGAGAAGAGAGTTTGGATGGAGGATGGGGGTCAGGGACAGACTATGTCTCTATAACCGGTCTATGTCTCTCCCTGACCCCCATCCTCCATCCAAACTCTCTTCTCTGTTTTAATACTGGATAAGGTTATAGAGGCTCCAAGGAAAGGAGCCCAGGCTCCAGACATGCATTCATGGTCCATTCAGCCTCTGCGGCAGCTGACTGGCAGAAATCCATGGGTTTGCATAAGAGCAAACTTATGGAATTGAGAACTTAGCTGAACAAATTCTTATGTCACATTTTGGTTTAACTCTTTAAAAGCACTGCCTGAGTTTAACTTGAAAGAAAAAAGCCAAACATATTTGCTTATTTTTCCACTGTGTTATCATTTCCCAGTAACACAGCTGGAGAAAACTAGTTTTTCTGGGGTGATGGCATTAGTATTGAGAAACAACTAGTTGGCTTTAGATCACTGAGTTGAATTGGAAGGGGACAAAGCATGTGAAGATTTAGTGGTTGTTCCTGGCTGCATATAGAATGAATTAGTAGCTTCATTTTTATTCTTGGTTGCATAAAGATAAAAAACACCACTACCATGACTTAATCCATTGTTGGCAAACCCAGCAGAACAAGATAAGTCACGCTTGAAAGCAAATAAGTGGGGTAAGGGGAAATTCCCTCTCAATTCTACAGGTGTATTATCTAAGCCAGCATTGGAGCACATGAAGGAGGCAATATGAGGAGGTTTGTACTGCCAGAACACCAGCTGGATCTCCTCTGGGCTTAACCAAAAGACCTGGATTCAGGTTGGAATGGCCCTAAAACACTTCATTTAAAGATAACAGATCTCCAATGTCTGTCACCATAACTCTTGAGTCTTCCCAGGCCTCTACTGGGTGTTGGGAAGTTAAAATAGAATGGATTGCAAATGGAGTAACCCTATCTAGCCCCAGAGTGTGACAAAGCATGAAGAACAGTGCACTTTAACTGCATTTGACAAAAGGAACACTTTCAGCACATTTTTATCAGTTCCTGTTTTTAATTTGCTCATTTGTAAGGTTGCTGATGTTCAGTTCATCTTAAGGTGAATATTCACTGTGTGCTGATAACAAACTTGGGATGCTTTTCATTTGATAGTAAGAAAGTGACCCTCTTCCACAAAGTACGACATATTTATCTTAGCTAAGGTTGCTTAGGACTTAATGCTATTTATCTTACAGAACAACGAAGAACAAACTTTATCAAGCTAGAGCAAAGAAAAATCAATGTAAAAGTTTTGCATGTGACATTAGGGAATCCCTTCTATGAATATCAAGACAGAAAGGTAAATACAGAATGCTTTTCTTGTAAAAAGCCTATAATTTTACACTTTGCATTTTAAGAAATTACTACTGCATTTTTTCAATAAAAGTGGTCATTTAATATTTATTTGTAAAATATTTGAATTTTAATTATTAAAAGGGATAGACAATTGTAGTGAAAAAGTCATTAGATGAATTTTGTATTTTATTTTGTATTTTACAGATTGTTGCTAACATTCTGCTATTTCCAGGAATGTGCCCATTCAAAATCATGCCAAAATTGTGACACTATTCTAATTCAAAAACTTTTTGAACTCAAGGGAATTTTTCAATGAAGGCCGTATAGGCAGTATTCAATATTAATATTTCAGTACTTAAATGCCTATATCATATACCTATCTATAAATAGCTATAAATAAATATTTATTTAAGTACACTTTAGGACTAATGTGTTTGCTTCTTAGAAGCAAATGAACTTAGAAAATAACACTAAAATTACAATTCTTGATTTAGCAGACACCAGAATTAACTTTCCTTAAATATTTTGTAGCATTTGTTCTAAGTGTGCTATCTTAGTTATTATTCCTTAAAATATGCTTCCTTTGGAGAAAAGTCACCAAAGAATTAAAGAAATGTAAACTGATTGGATAACTGAGTTCAAAATTTGGAGAATTTTTTTTTTAATTGAAATGGTGTCTTTGACTAACATATTTTATCTAATCCTACTTATTTGAGAGAATAAAGGTGCTTTATAACTTTTCAGCTCTATGGCATTAGAGTGCTTGCCAAGTTTTTCTTGGCTAACACTATGGATAATTATTTTTCAACTCTGTGCATTTTAGCACTTAAACCACAATATTTACCTACATAACAACTACAGAGAGAGTGCAAGTTTCCTCAAATCAGTGTGTGCCCAGGCATTTTTGTGATTAGAAACCATAATAACATGAAACCAATATATATATATAATGACATGAAATCAACAGTGATAGCTGTTTCAATGAAATGCACAGATTTTTGGATCTGTTGTAAACAGAGTCATGTTTTAATGTGATTTACACTGGTGTTACAAAGCTCAGAGCCCAGCCCAGAATGTTTCTTTAGTTCTTGACGTTTTAACAAGTTGCCAACAAACCTGACAATTAGTGCTATTAGCAGTCTATGTTTTACAGTGAAGTATGTTTTTGTCCTCTAGGAAACAGAGACTGATTCATTTTTCATGGATCACTGAACAGCTTTGTTCAGCACTTTTTAGCTAATACAAACTATACCAGCAGCCTGAGGTTCAGAGCCTTTCCCTTTCCATCACTTAATCCTCAAGGACAAACAGGATTGCTTTTAATGACTGTATTTACCTACTGGATTCAGGCATGCTCTTCACATCTTCATGTTATCTACACATACATGGATGGGAGGAGGTGAATATCCAGATTTTAAGGAAAAGGTATTGGCTAGTTCCCAAGTTCTCAAGTACTTAGATTAAGTAGTATCCCGTAGGACTGCTTCAATAAGGCACAAGACTCTTATTTAATATTTGCATCAGTTGGTTTATTTGAAAACCCCTGACCCATCATAGCATATGTCTCAGGAATGCATTCAAATTAGATCAATATTGTGTGTGGGTGATTAGTCCTTGTAGCTCTAAATAATGGAAGCCAAAAAAAGCCCCATAAAAAATTTCCAAAGTTTCTGCTTCTCTATTTGCCATCTCATCTAGCTGTAGGGGTAAATGTTGAAATGCACTGGAATTCAGTTGCTAAACTGAAGACACCTAGGTGGAACCAGCTGTTTTAAATACACATTTTATTTACTTTTAAGGTGGATGGTATTCTCCTGCACCCAGCCCAAAAGAGAAATTGGGTGGGAGAAGCTGTGATATGTGAAGAAGACAGTCTGAAGTGATTTTTGATTGAGTCATGACTAAAGGGAAAATAATAGTGTTTCTATAATGCTTGTTGCTGTAAAAAGCAACACTGATATTGAGGGGTAGAAATTCCTTGATGTGGACACTGGGGGTAGAAGCTGTAATAGAGGGGCTTACCTGTGTTCCATATTAGTTAGCATTCATTACACTGATGCTTCTGTACAAAAAGTACAAATACGCAAGTGTGTGTGAGCCATCACAAACACATCCTAGTTTCTTTTGAATGTGTGCATCATTTTTCAAATTACTGTCAAGAGCCGTGTGAAACAATTTTTAGTCTATTCATGAAACATTCTCCATAGATCTCTCTTTTTAGTTTTCTGCTTGGTTGCCTGAGTCCTGTGTTGCAAACAGGAAAGAAACTTAAGCTGCAAAGAGGGGCAGTGCAGAGTTTCCCTACTGTGGCCACACCTCAGGGAAAATCTTACAACTCTCTTCTTAACTCTAATAGGGGAATGATCTGTTCCTTGTCCATAACTGTTTAGTTTCTGAAAACCACTCTACTTAATAGACCCACTCCAGTTGTCATCAGGCTTTGAGTCCTGGGCAGCCTTGTTTCTGACTGGTTGCCCAATTACTGCCCACAATAGATTACAGGAGATACATGAGAAGCAGTATTTTGACCAGGATATTCTTTTTGTTCCCAACTTAAAGACAAACCAGTGAAGAAGAGAGAGCAGATTTCTGCTATCATTAATCGTTTGTGCTAGAATCCACAACTCCTTTATGATTTATTAGCACTCTCTGCGAGAGTGGAAAGGTATCCAAGTAATCATGATTCAATAATGTTGTAATTCCCTACCAGTCACTTTGTAAACTGAACTTTGATTTGATATTTATGTAGGGTTTCACATAACAGGTTTATATATAATTTCATTAGCCAGGTAATGAAGCATGTTGAACAAAACAAACAAAAATAGCCCAACCTTTATTGCTGTTTGCTTTTTGATGTGTTAGCACTGGATAGTTTTTACACCACATATAAACACTCCCTGGAGACAGATGTCAAAATGGTTCAGCCTAAAAAAACTAAGGTAAATGTTCAGGTTCTGATACTTGGTTGTCAGTGCTTCGATTTTACAACATTTGAGAAAGGCAAAAATGCAACAGAGAGCTAAAAATCTACTCAGTCCTCTTGTCTGTTTTGGATGCTCAGGCCAGCAGGTCCTTAGAGCTCTGTGAAAAAATGGCCAATTCTTGCAGCCACAAGGCCAAATGATTCCTTCATAATTTTTCAGGAGAGCAGAGTAATATCCCTCAACTTGAGTTCTCATACAAAAAAATTCTCAGAGAGCAGGAATCTTTGGTTAAAAGCTGCTCTTTTTTTTTTTTTTGGAAGTCCAATGATGACAGTTTGAAGATTAAATAGTTTTGCATGCACATCAGCCTAGTACAAAACAAATGGCTCAACTCTGGGACTGTTGACCACCTGGTGGAGTCAGCTGTGCTGATCAGGCTGCCCTGGAATACTATCAAGTACTCATGATTGACAAGGGTAATGGTCTCACAGCTACAAAGATCTCTTCATATCCATGAAATAGCTGTGTCCATTATAATTAATATTGTGATATTAATTAATATGGCAAGGTAATCATATCTCCTGGACCAATGGTTTCTGGTTTGGTCTGTTGGTATTATAATGGTGTCATAAGGGACTTGTCCAAGAGATAATAATTTGATTACTGTTCCAAACTCTAGAGATTCATCAGGATATTCTGGAGATAGAAGAGAAAGTTTCTGGTCCTTTCCTTGCTTTCACTCCTGCTTTGCAGAACAGTAGTCATTGTAGATGTAGTCGCATGAGGTCTGTCTTGATGACCATCTCTGAGCAATCATGTTGTTCCTCCTACTCTTTAATCTTTTACTTCTGAGCTGATGTTCTGAACAAAACCTGGCTTGTTGAGTTTGCTGGGATAACTTAGAAATAAAACATTTTGTTTTGACAAGTGTTTGGGCAAGTGTTTGTTTGGGCAAGTGTTGGGGTTGATCCTACTAGCTGGAAAATAATTAACACAGGTTTTCTCCAGAACAACTCCATCTGAAAGGGCTGACAGCAAATCCTTGTTCGTGGTGAGTTGTCTCATGCAAACTTCACAGGATCCACCCTCTACCCCTCATAATCCCAGGAGATTTACATTCCTCTTGTCTTTACTGTGTCCCCTTTGGCTTTTCTTTCAGCTCTGGACTCTTCGTGGCTTCTGCCAGCACATGGTCCCTGAGCTGACAGTCTGGCTCTTCTTGTTTTGAGGCAGCCACTACTCTGTCCCTCACTGGCTGCTGGCTGCCTCAGCAAGAATCTACATCTGCTCCTGCGTGTACCAGCAGGGCTGAGATATGGGAGCAGCTCAAAGCAGAGGCCTGCCTGTACATCCGAGGAGGCCATGAACAAGACTGAAGTGACGGACGAGAAGCAGCCAAGAGAGGTGCTGCTACACTCGGAGAACAACAGGCCTCTGCAGCCAGCAGAGCTGAGACATTGGCAGGGTCTGCTGTAACCGATACAAAGAAAACCCGTCCCAGCCAAAGCCGGACTCTTGGCACATCTGTATCTGCCAAGAGAGTTATACAATTTGAAACAGAAAAGCATTTTTAAGGCCAGTGGGGAGGAGAAGGAGGAGGAGGAGGCTTCTGCCTGCATAAAACCTGTCTGTGTGTGCACAAACACTTATATTTTAGTAGCATTGGTGATATAACTTTTTGAAATGTGTATGTCCATGTGCTCTAACAAGAGAGAGAGTTACTGGGAATGGATACCCAGCTGGAAAAATGTGGTCAAGATTAAACTTTTCAGGTCCATTCATGCCCGTGAATTAATTTAGCTTTACATTTTATGATCTAAAGTTATGAAATGTTCATGCAAAGCATTAACAGCTAAAGCAATCCAAGAGATGGTCTATTATGCCAAACTCTAATCACTAGACAGTAATTAGGCTGTCAGTTACAAAACAGAGAATTTGTGATAATTCCAAATGAGCAACAGCCATTGCCATGTGTCAAAACCAGGGATTAGTTCAGACAGGTAAGAGTCTCTTTATTTGATGGTTGCCAGCTAAATTTCTGAACAAATTAAATACTTGTTCCACAGTGCCAGTGAATCCTCATTTCAAAGAAGAGTTTACAGAGACATTCTCGATGCAAGCCCCCAGATACAAAAGAAAAGAACAAAAGAAAAGAAAAATTTGCTAAGAATACAGTAAGGATTTTTCCCTTTCACACAGTGGCAGAATCTTAGTCCTCTCATTATCTGAGACCTCAAGGCATTCCTTAAAAACATACACCAATAGAAGTCAAATATCATAACATCCTGAAGAGTTTAGTGAAGCCTATTTTATGGCTATGGAAAGTGAGGCGCATGTTAAATCCAGCATTTTTGAATAACCACCATGAAAGTCATGTGACAAGATCCATTTTCAGGGTTAAAAGATGGAACCAATGGTGCACTGGATTGGGAGCCCAAAGTGCACTTAGCTGTCAATGTGTCCACACATTTTATTACTCAGCTCAAGGTAATCTTTTACTCACATTTATCCACTGACAGGTCCCCAGAGCCTGCTAGGGGTGTCTGTAGAAAATTAAGATGCACTAGAGTATTGCACTCATGCACATTGTTTTACTAGCATAAACATAGATAAAGAAAACATTTAAGCTCAGCTGCAAGTGATACTGGCTTTGGGTGACATAAACAAAGACAGTGTTTTACATTCAAATATGCCACCTCAGACTCATACGGCAGCTTGTTTGTGGCTGAACTGTCCAGCCTGAAAGCAGCAAAAACATCTCACAACCTTGCAGCAAGGTTGTGAGATTGCAGCAAGTATTCAACATTTTGGGTGCTGGTAATGAAACCTTTGCATTCACAGAGTAAGAATTATTTACTGAAGACACAGTTGCACAATTTTCCACAGTGAACAAGCTGGTTCCTATAATGGGCAAAAAAATAAGCATGGTCCTTCCTTGGAGCAGAAAACCACTGTCTTTTTCCTGAAAACACCCATGTGTGCCTGCAGCCTTCATTTCAGGTAGCAGCAAAGCTCACCTTGTGAGGGATTAAGATTTAATAATGAAAAAGGAAAGACTTATTAGACATTAACATTATCTCTTTTTGTGGTTTTATTATAAGCTTTGCAATATCTTATTTTTTGTTATGAGATTACTCTTGGAACTATGCATATGGCATTCTGAGATTTTATTTAAAGAAGTGGACACCTTTGTAAGTAATCTCCTGCCTGATGATGTGCTTGAATGTCTGACCAGAAAATGTCTCCCCTTTGCTCTTCAAATGGTTTTTTGACTACTCATAGCCAGTTCTCAGTCTCACAGCTCTATATGCAGGTCCACATATACCATACATACCAGCTCATAGGTGTAGACATGAGTTTACCTGCTAAGTAAATACTGGGGGGTTTTCTCAGTTTGGTGTACTCAGAAGCCAGCATTAATGTTTTGACAACTGCTGCCTACCCACTGTAGCCATTGTAAAGGCTAAGAGATAACAGCTCTATGTACCAGCAAGCTGCAAGACAGTGTGAGTAATTTTACTGCCTTGCACAAGACCAGCACCAGTTGTGAGTGAGTCTACATTTCTCAGAAAAGGTTATTTGGAGAAGCAGTTGCTCAGATATTCAGTCACTATACAGACATTTGGGAATGTCTTTTCTTTTGTCAAGGTGCCTTTTATTTTACGTATCAACCTATCTAGAGTAATACTAAACTTATGAAGATATTTGGCAGGTACTTAGGAGTAGATCATACGAAATCCCAGATAAATTGGGAAGAAAATACTATTCAAATATTTGCTGAAATTGAAAACACCATGACAACAGTAACAAAAAAGACTTTATCTACAACATTTGAACCACCTCAATATCAGCACATATAGGTGTTTTTCAGTGGTGAAATGCACTTAAGCCCACAGTACCATTTAGCTATGTAAAGTTATACTGCTTCCTTTTCTATAGAGTAGGAAAGTAAGTACAGGCTTCTCAAATCTTTTACTGGTATCTCATGGGTTACTGCCATGAGGACAAATGGAGAAACGTGTAGAAGGAAGGGAAGAGAAAGGTGTGGAAAACAATTTTGAAAGAGACACAGATAGGAATTTGATGTGACTTTTCAATGCAATATGGTAGCAAGAAAAGAACTAATTACAAGCAGTGGGGCGTTAGGTCATGGGGAAGAGAGGTTGTCTAAGCCTGTCCATATGGTTCTGGTGAGACCATACCTCAAAAATACATTCAGTTTTGAGCAATTTACTAAAAGGGTGATGTTGCCAAACTGGAATAGATTCAGAGAACAGCAAAACAATATTAAATGGCTGAATTTATGAGGAAAGATAAAACAGCTAAATATATACATAGCTTGGCTATGAGATATCTAAAGGGAGACATTAATTGTCTGTTAGTATAATATTCAAAGGCTTAAATGCCAAAGAGGCTGAAAAATCATGTGAATTATTTAGTGAGATATTAAGAGGATGTAGTTAAGGCTAATGAAATGGAATAGTCTTGAGTAATAGTGCTTGAGAAAGGGCTGGCCCTCAACCATGCAATATACGAATACAGCCTTTAGTTTAACTGACACAGGATTTGTCTGTGGGTTTATTGAGAGTATATGTGTGTAGGACAGGGAACAGAAAGGAAAGTAGTAGAGGCAATTTCACTCCAAAAATTAATTTGTGACTAATAACATGTAATTTATGCTCTGGGTGGGCAAATGGCATGATTTATGTATGCATACCTTTCAAATCCTTGTGGAAACAGAGTATTTGGTATAAGGACTACAGCATGTAGCTATCAAAAATTGGAAGTTTCTGCCCTGTAATTAACATGTGGGCTACACATTCATTGCAGACTCTGATATTAGCCTTACCATTGCTGATTTACATCTGCAGAAAGTATATATGCAGTACAACTGAAGAAAGTTAAACAGTTCAGTGGATTTAAAAGAATGTACTTTCCTGCCTACTGGATTTTCCAGCATGAGAAAGAAATCTCCAGAGGTTTTTCCTTTGTTTCCATGTGAGAGGGATGAAACTACACAAACACAGAGACCCCAAACTCATTTAATCTCTCCTCATTCCCTGGCAAAGAGTGTATAAAATTTTGGAAATCTTTGGTTCTGCTAAAAAAATAGACTTCATCCATTTCCGCTGTGCAGTTACGGTTTTTATCTATGGTGCTCTGCATGGAAGATGCCAAACAACATCTGTGTTGCTCATGAAAAACAAATGAAAATTATTTCAATTTGTTTAGATCAGCATAAAAAAATATATTTTTACGTGAAATAGTTCTTGTTCTAGCAGCTATCTGATGAAAAATTGACTCACAAACACATGAGTCAGAATTGCTCCTGGCATTTTGCTGCCTGAGGTGAAATACCACTCCAAATACCTGCTCAGTTCTTTATCATGTTTGACAAGTTAATTTAATAGCGCTTTCTATTAAATTTGTGTCAAATGAGTCAGAATTTTTTAAAATAATTTTTCTCTTGTCTTTTCTGTGCTTTCTGCTCTTATCCTATTGTCTTCAATCAACTTCGTGCTTCATCATGTCTCTTTCATCGTTACACTTATTTCCTTACGATATTACAATTATTTTTGCCATCCAGCTTCTCTTCATGCGTTTCCTTCCTTTTCCTTCCCATGCATTCTTTTATTGGAGTCCCATATTTTCTGGTCCGAGCCATCCCAGTTGGGTGATGGTGAAGGAAAGTGCAAAGATCTCTAAAAAGGGATAAAAGGCAACATTTCATCTGTAATACCTCCTTATCCTGTTTTTTATTTAATTTTAATGATTCTTTATGCTTGTACTTTAGTATCTGCAGCCTTTGATCCCTATCTTTGAAATGCTGCCTCTCCAAATCTGAAACCAGAGGAGATCCTGCAATCCAATCTGCTGGCACTGTGGTAGATAAGCACTTCTCTGTCCTACACCTATAAATACGTAGGAAAGACCATCCAGGTAAGTGTCCTGACCTTATGGTTCTGCAGGAAGAGCTGAGAAATGACTGATACAGATCCTTAACACACAGATGTCATCTATTGGAACTGCTTAAAGTAGCAGCTGTCAGAAAACCTCTGCCTGGTCCTAAATTATTTTGGTTTAGCAAAAACATGATCTAGTTTCATGATCTAGAAGATAACGGGGTGAGATGGGTGTGACAGCACAGAGATTTATTGTGAGTCCTGCTTTAAACTTGAGGTCAAAGACCTGAAACTAATGCATCTCCTGCAAACAGAAGACCTTTCCAAGCCTTCCCAAAAAGTTGCAGTTCCTTCAATTCCTGCATAAAGGCCAGAAGCAGACAAACTTCACAAAGAATATGCTCTTTTCCTGTCCTTTGCTGGGAAGTTTTCCTTGGTGAAACCTAGCAAGCTGAAGTAACCCTTTGTAATAGAGCTCCACAAGAGTTCAAGTTTACGCTGAGATTCAGGAACATTTCAAAGAATGGGAGGAGTGATACATGTATAGTATACATGTATGGATATGCATATTTATGTACAATATACATATTTTAAGCTTTTTAAGTATTCATCTTATTAAGAAAGTGAAGTTTAAAATTTAAGAAGATAAGAGATTCAGTTAGGATTCTCCTCTCAATTCTTTGCCCTGCTTGTTTTGGAATATAGTTTCTCCCATTTTACTTTCTATAGTTTTTAGCAAGTGTTTTTAGAAAGATTTCTTGTGTGAAAGTAAGACCTTAAAATTGCCAGATACCCATATTCAGCCTGTCTATTGAAACTGTGAAAACTGATGCATGAGAAATAGGATGCAAACTGATTACAGAGAAACTAGAAAAATATTCAGGAGTTTGGGACTGTAGGCATTTTTTCCAAGCACCATAGAAGGACCTAAACATGTTTTAGATGGAAAGTATTACTGAAGTTTAGATTTTCCTTGATTTAGTTTAAAAAAAATACTGAAGAAAATTTGAGGCCTCTCCAGGACACACTAACTTTTGGTTTTGCAGTTGCAGCTGTCCACTGAGATTAAGGAATTTGGAGCAGTTCCATCTTTCATTTACACATATTAAAATAACAAAATTATGTTTGCTGTGTCATGTGGTGGTGCCTTTAATGAAATGCATGAATTAGTGTCCTAACTGTTGACATTGAGATGAGGATAGAAATAATAAAGGAAGATGAGCATTGTTAAGCTTTCTTCCTGTTTCTTATTTTATTAAACTAAGTTACAGCAAACTTTGAATATGAAAGTACATATGAGACTTTCATTTCAATATTAGACCTTGATCCTAAACCAAACTGCAAAAAGTACACAAAACTGACATGCACACCTGCAGCAGACAAGGACACAGTCTTGTGTTATTCCAAACAGCACAATAAATGATATATAGCTCTTTGAAGTGTTCAGAAGAAATAATTCAGCGTAAAACTCTTAACATATTCAAAAGGAAAAAAAATACACCGATGGCACTGGGCCTACTGGTTTTGCCAATGTGAATAGGCTTTCCTCATGGAAATAACTGTATTGTCTTCACTAGGAACAAAGCACCCTGTAGCTACTGGAGAATGCAAGAAGTGTTCCAGAAATCATTTGATTGTCTGAGGTGTATTTGAAAGCCTGTATTATAAAAAGCAGATAAATGTCACTCTTAAAACTTTACCAGGCCCAAATCCTTGTCGAATCTTTTATCAAAAAATGACTAATTAGACATTTTTATTATTTAGGGGTCCTGTGGAAAGGATCAGTTTCTCACTACTTTTTCCCAAACACGTCTGCAACAAAACAAGGGATGTATGAAACCTTTTACTGCCTACCAGCAGGTACCTTCAACTACTAAATTCTAGGGACTGCTAATCACATCACCAGGGAGCGTAACTTAGGTCAAAAGCTTGGCAGGAGGTGCTGGCAACTGCTAAATCAACAGCAATCTAAACTGGAAAACCAACATGCTTGCTACCATATTTAAAAGAGAACTTATTGTGCCTCAAACACACCAGCAGGTTTAATAGAAAAGTAGACATGTTTATGGTTTCAGATTTACAACAAGACTTATAAACACCTTATTACTTGGAATCCAGTCTGCTGCCCTAGAAACTGAGAATGTTACTTTGTTGAGAAGAAGGATCTGTTGACACAAATGTCTTGCCTACGTTTGCCATTGTGGTTAACCAAAATACATTTACTACTGAGAAGGTAAATAAAAGCAAACAAGATGCCTCTTATACCACAATACAGTAAGGTTCAAATTGACCAAGATCAATTCTATGGCATAAATATGCTTAATGTTTATGGAATTTTTCTAGAAGCTATTTGCCTTGTTGGGTCTTATGAGAGACCTACTGAATGGGAATGTGTTTTCAGCATTACATGTACTTAAAGACCTCATCAAAAATATTCAGAGTAGCTGCCATGAATACCACAGTTAACCATGCTGCAAATAAAATGGGTCACGGTTTACTCTTAGATTAACATGAATAAATCAATCTTGTCCCACGTAGCATATGTACACAGGAAAATTAACTGACAATTAAAATGATAACGCTCATGGAAATGGCTCTGTATAACTGTAAGTCAACTACACATGCTGTGCTGAAATAACACAGTAGCTTTTAAATCTACAGAAGAACTGAGAAACTGGGAAACCCAAGTTTGGTGTCTGAGCTTCTGTTCAGGGCTGCAGGGTCTCACACAGCTGCTGGCCTGCTTCTACAGGGAGTTATCTAAAGCATGCTAACGGAGAAACTCCAGCTCACAAAGACGCTCACAATGTCCAGTCTTGGGTTGCTCTGCTGCCATGGGATAGTCTCCTTGGTTTTGTCTTCAGGGATGTCGTGGTTTGAAGGCCCAAACCAGGACAATGGAAGAGAAGGAAGACAAAAAGAGAGAAAGGGAAAACACTAAAATAAAATAAGGCCATGATGTATTCATTTCAATATGCAGTCTTGAGCTGAATCAGGTTAATTTGCAAACTAAGAAATCTTGAAAGGAAATTCCCTTTCATCTGAATTTCTATTTTGCTAAATTCATGCTTTAACACTCCTTTAATTCTATTTTTAAAATTAAGCTTGAAGACATTAAAAACTAAAAACAACTATTCTAAGTCTTGCTCCAGAACATGTCTATGTAAGTAGATCTTGAACACTAAAACTAATTCTTTTTCTCAGCAGACACTCTTTCTTAGAGTCTACGATGGCCCCCTCGCGCACCTCTGTGAGCAAAATTGGAGCCTCACATCAGAAGTGTTACAATTAATATGAAAACACAAAACAGTCAGCAGCTGTTGGTGAGTGGGGGGTGAGGGGGCGTAGAAAAAAAAGGGTCAAACTATTGAGATCATATGATTGCTCAGTAAGGCCGTAGTTTACACTGTGCCACAAACCAGCACGGGAAGGGCAAATTTTGCTCAGAGATCACAGATTCCTTCACAGAAGATCCCGGGAGTGCAGCTGTACTTTGTGACCATGTGTGACAAAATAACTCAATGGAATACTGCTGACAAGTAGAAGAATTTTTCCACCTCCACAGAAAAAGCCCCAGGCTCTGATTTCTTCAGCTTCTACCTCATTTTTCTGGCTTTTTTTCTTTCTTGGTGGTGGTAATAGAGGAGGGGCAACATTTCCAGTTACTCTGTATTTAGCAATATTGTGTAAAAACTTGTGAAATGACATTTCTTACATTATACTGTGAGAGAATTAGGGCTCAGAAACTGGTTAATAATATGGTTCATTTGTGGATGATCAGCACTGCCAAGAGATGTCACTCTACTGTTCAGACGGAGCACTGTAAACAGTCCTTGTCCATACCATTTCAAAATAAATCAGAGTCAGTTCTGTTAGAAGTGATCACATGACTGGATATTGTATGTGTTCTAAACAGCAGCAGCTTCTGGAAAGAATCCATCTAGGAAGGAAATGGTTGTCTGATCATGCTTGAGTATCCTGGTTTTCAGTTGTAGCTTTCAATGCTGAGAAGTTTTCCATTTGATCCACAAAGTTTCTCAGTTTTTCATAAAAAAATGTGATAAGTTAGAAAGAGGGAGATGGAAGCAATATTTACAATAGCTGAACCTGGACATCTGCCCCAGATGTCCAATAGCTACTCTGTGGTAGCTGCCATGGTTCCTGGGAGGCTTTCCAAAGGTCTGGTATCAGCCATGCTTTTGAACTGTATCCAGAATTACACAGGCTTTCCAACCTTCCAAAGTGCTGCTTCCAACACAGCTTCATCTGCTTCTCATCTACAGACCTCACTGGCAGGTGAGGTCCCCTCTAACTGCACTGGGTTTCTCACCTGGTTGATGTCATTGTAAGGTCTTTCTCAATAGGTTTTGAACAGTCATGGTGATCTAGGGAGAAGAAATGTCACTTCTGTCTTCAAGAAAGAGGATCTGGAGAGCTACAGGCTAGTTATTCTCAACTCAACTCAACTCCCTGAGAAGGTGAAGGAGCAAGAACTTACCCCTTTTTGTTTGAAGGTCAGAATCTTCTGTCAATTCAAGTATGAAAAGATAGATCAGATAAATTAATGGCAGGTAACTGCATTGACACAATCTTCATCTCAGGAATTCCTTAGACACTGGCTTCTGAAACCTCAGAGAAGGCTGGAGGGAGGATCAAGCTATACAGGCCATTCTTACCCTCTCATCATAAGCATTCACTGCTGCTTTCTGTCCCAGAGATGACAGCATGGCAATTGTTTAATAATTCATCCCTATTTTAAAGCGTCCAGGACAAAGCTAAGCTACCTCTCAAACATAACAGAAAATTGAACTTTTAGCTCAAGCTGTGATTGACTTTTCCTTGAAAAATAGCATGGAAAAAAGGTAAAGAGAAGAGAATAAAAATATAATAAGCAAATTTAGCAAAAACTAAATTAGTAACACATCAGAGAACAGAGGCATTTGTATACTGAGTTTGATAAACAAAAAGAGTGAAAGTATTTTCTTTCAAATTTTGGCAACAGAATTTAGTTTTGAGAGTTAACATAGAGAGGGGAGATTTCTCTGTTCATGTTCATATGATGCAATAATCATTACCTTTTTAAAAATATTTCCTCAGAGACCTTAATTTTTGCTGAATTCAGCAGGTAAAGTACAAAAATCAGTCTCTGTACACACATTTTTAAGCAGCGTTTCAGGCTTTAGGAACTTCTGGTACTTTACAGTGACTAAGAGTTCTCCCTTGTGTAGAACATGGAGATGCGGATTGTCAGTGATTGTATGTTGGCATAAACCTAAATTTGCTGTGGGGCTGAGGTGTTTGTGTGGGTGTTCAAGTGTTATGATTTTGGTTAATAAGACCCATGATTTGGGGTTAGTACAGTTGGTTTGATGCCTTTATTAGCAATTTCCTGGAATTTAACTATGACATTGATAGGAAATGCAGTTGAGCAATTCTGACTCTAAATTAAAAATTTTGTTTTAAGGAAATAATTTGCTATATATACTTATCATGAAAGGAAACAATTATGTTTTTGAAGAACTATGAAAAATATGTTTACAAAAGGGTTGTATCGCTGATTCATTATTTAAAGTTTTAACTAGAGGTTAAATTGTGGGCCTTTGGGAACTGTAATTTAAAACAGCTTTAGCATTCATTCACCAGAGGACTTTTTTTTTTCCAAGGCCTTTCCCAGGATGAAATATCTGGAAAACTAACCCCACAAGCACACTCCATACTGGTTTATAGGAGTACTGGCTTCATTCAAACTGTCTGTTTTTAGTGAGATCAGTAGATCTCAGTAGGGGTCCCTGGTCTACCTATTTGAGATACTGAAATAAATAGTATACCTTTAACCTAGGAACTGGCTTGGTTTTGAGACACTATATCTATCTTTGTTGGGCTAAAGTTTTTACATGTATCAGCACTCAGTCATCTGCCAAAGAACTCTGAGAGTGTTGAGTGCCTTCTCCTGGGGCAGATGTCAGGGATGTCATGCTCTCAGCTGCGGCACTTTGGGATATTTTTATTTCTGATTGATGACCCACATGTCAGATGCACCTGGTTAGAAGATCAGAGTGATAAACTTGAGTGATATCCACAAAAAAGCAGAGAGGTAGATCAACTGCACTTTTCATTTGACATATGAGTTTTGATTAATCAAGTTCACGGGTATTTTGCATTGTACAGAGCAGTTGCAGCACACATTGACTGGACATTGGTGTCAAGGTGCACCATTGGTTTTGAGGAAGGCACTAAAGCAATTTGCTCATTTTTTCTTCTTTCAATTCTTTCTCTTTTTTTTTTTTTTTTTTTGAAAAATGCTTACACAATGTCTAAGCTTGAAGATTTTATCAAGATACTGAAGATAAATGTGGCTCAATATATTAAATTTAGACACAAGGTAAGCCCTCTTGTCTTAGAACACCTTCTACATCAGCTGATTTATTGAAGAGCTCTGCAGAGCCTGATGGATCCCTCATGCAGTTCTGTTCCTTCAGAAACAGTTTAATATGCAATCTAATGAAGCTGGTTTTGATCATCTTGTTGGTAGTGATCATTGTGATAAAAGAATTAGGGCATGAGTTTCTTTAAACTTTAAACTTGGAAATCCATCACCCTTAATACATTTTTACTTCTAAGAGGTTATTTAATATTGTGCATGCTCTCCACAAAGGGCCTTTAATAATATAATTATCCTTTTCAAATTATTATACCACATGCATTTCCAGTATACAAATTGATTCAGAACACATGTTTCAGTGAAACATAGATACTGGTCAGGCTACTTACAGAGGGAACAGTTTCAGGCAGAAAGATTAAATACTCATAGATGTAGTAGACTGCAAAGGCCAGACTGGCTGGAACAATGAGCATATTCCATAAGAAGAAGAGGGAATGCATGTGCACAGCCTGAAGCCCTAAATATGAGTGGATTAGGACAATAGCAGCTAGCCAAGTGCTGAAGGAGAGGCCATTCTTAGAAAAAAAAATCTGTAGATCAACTACAGATTTTCTTCTATTTCTTCATCTGTCTCTTTAAAAAGCCTTTTTAGAAATACTGGCTATTTTAAACACCATGGGTGATGCTTGGAATTGCATTTGTCTTGATTTTGCTTGAGATAAGTCTGAGTTAAAGTTGCTAGAGAGAAAAAAGGGTGGATTATATCTATAAACCAAGATTCTGGGACATGTTAATGAATGTCCTGATTCCCCTTTACATCCTAAGGGTAACACTGCATTTCCCACTTGTATTTTGACAGGTAAAAGGATAAGACGTGGTAAGGCAGCAGCATTGGAAGCAGGAGTGTCTTCGAGCAGTTGCTGGTCACTCTCAAGACATGTTAAGGCACCCAGGCAGAGTGTCCCAATTGTCAAGTAAATTCTTTTTTATCTGCTGTAAAAATGGGAATTCCAAACTAATATTATTTCATCAATAGAAAAATCAGATCTTTTTTCATAACGAGAGGACTTTATCCAGCCACAGACTGAATGTGACTCAGATTCACCAAGGTGCCACCCCTTAAAATAAATCTGTACCTAAGTCTGAAGAACTTCCTTTTCAGCCTGAGCCAAAGCAAGTAAGTTTCAAGTTGTGACAGTGTTACTGTTGAATAGTCCTGAAGCTCATTATCTGCTTTAGCAGCCTCCATTTTCTGCTGCTTACTAACATTCTCAATGCTTTCTGACATTCTTTTTCATAAATAACATCAATTTTTTTTCCTAGTGAAGACTTGTCTATGAAGTTACCAAGGAGAAGGTGCTTGCAACATTAACTACTTCATGTCTGTGCTCTGAAGACTGCAGGCCTGAGTTTCCAGCTTGTTTCTTGGTTATCTGGCGATTGGGAAAATGGCGATTGGGAAAGTGATTCATTACGTTTAGGACTGTTCTTCCTTTTTATTTTGGAATTACTCAAGTATTTCTATATTAAATGCTTGCAACACAATCTGTTTGGTTTTATTTCATTATTTTAAAAGGGAGACAATAAAAGTTGTTTAAACACGGCATGTTGGAGTGAAGACTAGCTCAGTGTTCATCTGACTTTTTATTGATGTAAGAGCTATACTTCTAGCTCAGGGAGATAAGAGCACCATGAATCAAAACAAATATGCTAAACAAGGTGCAAAGGTTCAGTTCAGTGTGAAAAAACCTCCCAGGAAGGCTAAATGCGCACTTGTATTCAATACTACTCTCCTGCTTAACCAGTAGATGTCTCTGTGTCAGCTTCTCGCTCTATCTCGCCTCTGATAAAAAAATCTGCATTTGAACACTACACTGTAAAAAGATGCCTAACATTTTTCATCACACCTGCTAATCTATATCTATATCTAAGTGATTCTGAAAGAAATTCGAAGAATCTGATTTTTCTAGATTATTTTTAAAAAATATTTTTATAGCCAAACTATTAGCAATTAAACCAACATTAATTAGGGCATCTTAATCTTTAGTATCTACATGTTATTTATGTACTAATCTAATAGATGAAATGCTAATTCAGAAGCATATCACAACAAAACTATTGATATAAGGGAAAACTGAGTTGACATAAGAGAATAAAAACCTTACAAAAAGTGTGGCTATGAATTTCACTTCATCTCAATGCACTTTTACATACAAAGAAAAAAAAAAAAAGCATGGAAATACCTTTCCCTCTAAATGTTAATCATCCTTAACAAAGTTTCCTGAGAGAAAAGAGGGTACTAATGAATAGCAGGAATTATTTGAGACATGCACACACATACATATGACATTCTGTCAAATACACATAACGGAGATTTTTTTTCTACTGCTGATAAAGTTAATTTTATTAGCACCTGACAGGGTTCACCAATGCTGCATGCAGAGATTCTACCTATACTGGAGTGCTGTTCCATGCCTACCGTTCCCCTCAGCCCACAATCCAATCAAAGAGTTAGAAGACAATGGTACAGAACAGAATGAGGTTAGGAAGCAAAGATGCACATGGACTGCACTTCTTGAAGAACCCTAAGTACACCAGATTCCTCCTTTTATGTTCAGGTAGAATGTGCATGCTCTATCAAACTTTCTGCAGTTGCAAGCAATTCACACAGAATTATCTTGTGACTGGTGTTGGAGCTATTAAAGAACTGGGATGTCAACACACTCCTGGTTGTGCCTTGCAAAGTTGTGGATGACAGTCAGCTGTCGCTGTCAGAGATACAAGTATGTCCTAGGAAGGTTGCAAACTGAAGGCAATGTGGCCTTGTCTGAATTGTTTTATTTCTGTCCTTCCTCACGGGACAGAAACTGGTAGTATTGGAGACCATCTCTGAGGTAAGGGAAAGGAGGAAAGAGCAAAGAGCCCTCCCTCAGCACGGAGGCAGGTGGCAAGGAAGTCTAGGATTGGGATGAATTCAGGCAAAAGAGTCAGCAGGAGAAACTAAGTATGAAAAAATAAGTACAAAAAAGGGGGTAATGCAGGATAAAATACCTCAGATAGATGCTTGGGGGTGAATGTGAGTTCAGCTTTTCCCTGAAAAAGAATGTCTGCCAACATGTGGGAATTGGAGGCCACTGATTTTGGGCCCAATATCTTGTATTTTTGATAAAAAAGGTAAGGGGAAAAAGTAAGAGGACAGAAAGAAAACAAAAGTCATGAGAGTAAATGAGCTATGGCTTGGAGAAGAATACAGATCTAGCAGATGCTCTCTCTAGTAGTGAGCTGAGAATAACATGGTGTATGCTGTCACCACTGTGATCGTTTGCTAACATCAGTAAGGATATGACCAACACTTTGAAAGTTTAGTGCCGCTGTGGAAAAGGAGCCTGGTCTCTAGTACAGCCCAAGGTCTGAACGGACACACCAGTTATTGCTCTAAATGATCACTGTATGTACCCCTAAGACATCTCCAAAAGAGACAGTTAATCTAAGTTACAATAATGATAACTTAAAGTCACAGTTAATATCAGAATAGTTATGCAAATGACTAAAAAATAGATCTCCAAGGAATTCCAGGAAAAATTCCCTCCATTCTCCATGGCAATCTGCAAACCACTAGAACAAATCACTACAGAAATAATCCAGGGATTTCTCCATCGAAGCTTTGTTTTCAAAGACAGTACACGAACATTTAAAAAATTGGCTTAAGATCATGAAAGAATTAAGTATAGAAATTAAAGCTTCCTGACATAACACGTTAATGGAACACACTCATCGTTTATGGAACAACTGACCCACATGTACTGGATATGTGAACACACAGTATTTTCTCACAAATTAACTCTTCTCTGTTTGAACTAAGGTTCTTTCCTGAATTACACTACCAAATTGCCACATTATTTTTTTCTGGGTACTTGTTGAGAAAATGTACTTGTCTCAGTCCATCTCTCAGCATCTCAGAAAACAGAACTGGAGCTCAGAATCACAGGCTATTTTGTAATCTCCTCCTGAAAAATAGATACATAAAAGAGGATTTAGAAGAACACTAAAGAAGGTGTTCATACAGTTTCACTTCAGGAAGCCTTTAAAGAACAGTCACATCAGAAACATCCTTTCCACTGATTACTAAAAGAGGAGTCTGAACTCTTTAAGTGGGATGGCTCCATTAGATGTTTGTGTACTGTCACTTACGTGAGGTGAATTTCTCCTCCAACAGGGTTTGGGCCTAACAGAATATTCAGGTTTACTGGCTAAACAAAAGAAAAGAGAAGGAAAAACAGACACTTAAGTTGAAAAAGGTCGAATAGAAGAAAGATTTGTTTATAAACAAGACATATTAAAGAATTGCTAGAAATAGGCTACACAGACATGGTTAAACATTCTAGATTTCAGTGTGTAATAACTAAGGAATTCAACAAGGTACAAAGAACAATGAAGCTCAGCCTCTGAGAAAAAAGATTTAGTATGGTACAGGAAAGAGGCAAGTTGCCAGTTGTTGGACATTATACATTGTTTCATGTTAGTAGATTTTTCTCCTCCCTGAAAAGAGCCTCTTATATTTCATTTCATATACATTCTGACTTGTTCAGCTAAGAATCAACCCAAACTCTTTGTTCAAGTGAAAATCAAACCTATGAGTTCAAGTACATTCATTAAAGGACTATGTCCATTCACCTTTCTTTGCACTTATCAGAAGTCACCTCCATCACTATCCTTTAGAGTCTCGTATCAGTTTGCTACTCTTCTTGCTTAACATGACATTTTCTAAGACTTCCCAAAAATTATTCAATTCCCTCCAGCCCTTATCATCTCTGGTCACTCATTACCTACCCTTCCTTCCTTTTTTTTCTTCTTGATTTTCAGCCCTGTCTTCTGGCTACTTCTAAACTCACACCTCACATGCTTGATAACTTCTCCCAGTACAGTACTTCCACATCACTCTAGTTTGCATCCTCCAGCTGTTTTAAAATAACAGCCTCTTTGAGTTTTTCCCAGTAACAAGTGGTTTCAGGGCAGAAAAAGTATCCTGCTGAAGAAAAGCTGTGATCTGAACATGGGTTAACCCAACACATTTCTATCCAAAGCAGAAAAAGTTTGACCAGCTGTGATAAGGTAAGCACTTGTAGAAGAAAAAAAGTAATTCAGTCTTGAAAAAAATCTAGCACAAGTTGAACAAAAAAAGAGACATGACAAAAATGGAAATATGAATATATATGTATCTGAAAGCTGTGGCAAGGAGTTTTAATTTTTGTACTTGGAAATGAATAACTGGAAAGAATTGTTATTCTGCTGATCTGGTTAATTAGCTTATGGTGAATAATAATAACAGTGACATAGCACTGTTCTTTTGAATGCAAATCATTATGTTCCTTGTAAGTGAAGTGTAACGAACAGGACAACAATGAGACTACAAACGTGAGTGACTTAGAATTTGTGCATGTGACCAACAGATTGTAATTGGCAGCAGTCAAAAAGACACTGATCTTCTAAAGGAGGTAAGCAGTCCTGAAGGGAAAAGGTATTAATGTTTCATTTCATTCATTTAAATATTCATAGGCCTCCTAATTACCTAGACACCCAGAAACCTCTGTATGGGCAGTGCATTTAGAAAGCTTCTCATGGCACTTCTTTCTATTCTTACTGAAAATTCTCACAAGTTTTTACTCCAGAGAGAAAAAATGATCAGAAATACTCTAAGGAATATCCTGGGGAAAAAAAAAAAAAAAAGAGATCTGACTTATCACTGTCAGTTCAAGAGCTCACTCATTGACACAGCTTGACAACACCACATCGAGAAAGAAATCATGGTTTGCTTCTCTTTTCTCACAGACGTCCTTTGATCAACAAACCATCATGCTGCTCCTATCACTCCCTAAAAGTCTAAGGTACTCAAACAAATTTTCCCTCTCTCAGCACTGTGTAGTATGTTTTCCCAGTGGAAGAAAGATATTTGTAAAATCTTCTCTCTTTGTCTTCTTTCTGCATCTTGTTCAAATTTCCCCCCCTTGCTCTTTCTTTCTTCCCCATCAATATTACTACCACGTGTACAACCTTCTCACACAAGGGGTTTTTTTTTTGGGGGTGGGTTTTTTTTTTGGCCCTCCATACTATGTACAAAAATGTAAAACCTGCAGTTCTGGGTATGTTACCAAAGGAAACAGTTTTACTTAAAATCTTGTTTTTGCCAAAATATTTTCAAAGTATCTGGAGAGGAGTCAAACCACAGTGGCTCTCAGTTGTATTTCCTTTTACTATTTCCCCAGGTACTCCCAGCACAGCACTAAGTAATTGGATAGTCTTTCAGGAAAAAAAAAAAAAAGAGAGAGAGGCTGCACGAGACAGTTTGTAGGTTTAAGAATTATCCTTCTGGGGCCTGTGGGGATGAATACAGGGCACACAGTTGCCAAACTTGAAATCCTTGCTTGTGTTAGTTGTTCCTGTAGACAGGAATCAAATATGACAGTTTGTACTAAATACACTGATTATGTTCAGTCTTTGTAATGCTGTTTTAAACCTGCTTAGCTTTTGAAAATTAGGAACCAGAAATTAATATTATCTGGGATTTTACTTGGTTTTGTTATCTGATCTTCCCTCTATTTCAGATCAACCTTTTCCTATAATGTAGATATGAATTATGAGTTTAGATGTACATTTCTCACAGAACATTCATAGTGCAGTGGGACGAAAAAGGTTTAATGCAGCTAGGTTTGCTGTATTAATCATATAACTATATACTATAACTGCTATCATTGCATTTTATGTGCCATCTGACTAAATCTTGTTACATCCCAGGCTTCAGCTTATATTAAAAACACAGCTGCAAGGCTTCTTGGAATAAGCCAAACATATTCCTTGTGTACTGGGGGTCTTCCCACAGGCCACCTGTAGTCTATTATTTTAAAATTTTACTTAATTCTTCTCAAGATATTTGTGGTCTCGCTGACATGTCCAGAAGACTTATTGCACATCCCCCTTCAGGAGTGTTAAGATCTTGAGAACACAGGCACTTCACTTTGGCACTAAGGATTCTGTCTGTTTCTCTTGACGGTTGCTGAATTCTCTCCCACTAAAACTGGAAAAAATGTTTTAAAGCGAAGTAGTAAAAGTCTTTTTATCCTGTGCCTTCATTATCCTCATAGAAAGCTTGATGTGAATGAATTCTCATTAAGTTTTCATTTATTTGCAGGATCATAATTTCTGGGGGAAGAGTGGTATCAGGCATTATTGAGTGAAGTGCACAGAGGTTGGCTGAGAGAGCCGCAGAATAAAAAAAATACAAATATCACAGCCCCCAAGATTCAGAGTTTATGGTTAGCCCCAGAAGGTTGTCTGTTGTATGCAGTTTGTGCAACTAAGGGTTTGCTGGATAGACCTTTCAGTGAGTCAACTGTTCCCTTACAGCTTTGAGGAGCCAGTGTTAGCAGATGGACTCTGTCTAATGGGTTTGTAAAGAGGAGCTGACAGTTCCCTGGAGTACACGTTGCTGCTATTAAGTCTATGGGACCTGCTGCAATAGTGTCTTACAGGCCTTAATATGTCTTCTCAAAGATTATTCATTTGAAAATGTTGCACACATAAACAACATATATACAGCTGGAAGAGTGTCCAAAACACAGGACATTTCACCTCAAGCTGCGATTCTTTCATCACCCAGTATTATAACAAACACCCCTTCCAGAAAGTGTTAAAAAGAATTACATACTCTGCAGTGATATGGTTCTGTTCCATTGCTGTGCTGGTTTTGGCTGGAATAGAGTTAACTTTCTCCATAGTAACTGGTATGGACCTATGTTTTGGATTTGTGCTGAATACAGTGTTGAAAATAAGGGATGGTTTAGTTATTGCTGAGCAGTCCTTACATAGAGTCAAGGCCTTTTCTGCTCCTCACACCACATCATCAGCAAGCAGGCTGGGGGTGCATGAGAAGCTGGGAGGGGACACAGCTGGGACAGCTGACCCCAACTGACCAAAGAGACACTCTAAGCCAGATGTCATCATGCTCAGTATATAAAGCAGAGGGGAGAAAAGGAAAGGACAACGTTTGGAGTGATGGTGTTTGTTTTCCCAAATAACTATTACACATGATGGAGCCCTGCTTTCCTGAGGAGCAGTTGGACACCTGCCTGATGATGGGAAGTGGTGAATGAATTTCTTGCTTTGCTCTACTTGCATGCACAGCTTTTGCTTTACCTATTAAATTGCTTTTATCTCAACCCACGAGTTTTCACCATTTTACCTTTCTGATTCTACACCCACTTCAGGAGGGCGTATGTGAACCTGAGTGAGCAGCTGCGTGGTGCTTCATTGCTGGCTGGGGTTAAACCATGTCAGTTGCCCTGAGTGGGAATAACCAAAAAGTGCATCAGAGAGGAAATTATTCTCACCTACAAATACTGTATTGCCATGCACTACTGATGTCCATAAATTCAGATTTTGTTGTGAACACTGAAAATGTGTTCTAGGAATGCATCAGAAGTAAAAATCCATTACAACTTTTCAGTCTCAAATCCTTGTTCCTGGGATCATACTATTTCACTTCACCTTGTCTTGTTACTAGGCTCACAACATAGGTGAAGTAGCCCCTCCTGGAGAAAGATGTGGCATATGGAAAAATGTCACAAGGACCTGCAAGTAGGATCATTACATCAGAGGAATATTTTTCGTTTGCTATTCCAGATAGAACAATCCATCTGTAAATGAAGATAAAAAAGCTTTCTGTTCATAACCACTTGAAGGAGTTACAGGGACAATGGAGCTGAAGTCTTTGATATTACATATTACAAAACAGAGCTGTGAGCCACAAGTTAAAGTCTGAGAGGTTCAGACTGAACATTACAAAAACTTCTTCACTAGGAGAGCATTACAGTACTGCAACAGGTCAATCAAAAGGAAGTGGAATCTCCATCCTGGGAGGTTACATAAGCTTCAGCATACCACACAACTGCTGCTTTGACCTAGAATTGGCAAAACGCTTGCTCCAAGAGAGATAGTGGACTGGATGATGTCCACAGATTCTTCCAGTGAAAATTTCTATGATTTTATCATAAATGATAGATGAAACACATGCTAAAAACAACAATGAGAAAGAACAGCAGAATATAAATCTGCTTAATCTACCTTTGTGGCAAATGTTTTAGGACAAAAACATATCTATGAATCTGTGTTCTTATTCTGCTTCAACACCAATGAACCTAAGCAACAGCTGATGAGGCGTATTCATGCTCATGTATAATTGGTCCCAGGAACATCCCTAGAAAAGGGGTATTTGGAATCATCTTCCATCTCGTCTTCCCCCTAGTGCCTTTCCACAATCCTCTGAATTTATTGCAGGGACACCAGTATAGCTGGTCAAAGAGGAGATTGCTCTACAGTCAATCAGGCACATCACCTTGTTAGCTTAAATGTGGAGTTCACACTGGAAGAGAACTGCTGATGGCAGCAGAAGCAGAAAAGCAGTGGTCACTTTTATGGTGTGACTGTGCTGCGGTCCCTTCTGAGAAGTTTGGAAAATGCCTACAATGAATGGTGTCTTATGGTTTGAATTGTTCTGTGTCTTTCTGTAGGGAGAGCAGATTCATAACACAGGCTTAATAATCCCCATAACAATTCAATTTCCTGTGTTTTGCCCACTCACACAGGCACTTTCCTTTTTCCCAAGGATGAAAGAGCTTGTATTTCTTTAAAATATTTATTTAAAAGTATTCAAGCTTCTGCCTTCCTATTGGCTGCTAAGTTTGAGAGAGATTTCACTCAATATCATCCTGCAGTCCTACTCTAAAATGAAATAAAAGTATTTATTTTTGAACATCATTATTTTTATTGAAGGCACCCCAACTTATAATTGGTCCCAAGTTGTTCCTTAATTTCTCCATATTTGTTCTTACTCTGTTTTATTATCATGAGGACAGGAAACATGAGTCAGTAACCTTAAGATCATCCATTTCACTCACTTATGGGGGGTTGAAGCCCAAGGCAAACAAAAAGTGTCAAATATTTCAAATAAACTGAAAATACCTCTACCATTTACCACCCACGGCTGAGTTCATATTTGCAGCAGAATCATAGCTGGTCTAAAACATGTTTAAAGAATTAAGCATAGTAGTCCCACAGAAAGGAATGTTTAGGCTCTCAACAGTTACTCCTGAAAAGGAATATATTATGAGGTGTTCTTTTAAATGGAGCATTTAATGTCTCTAGATAAATTTCGTATAGTCTTTGATGCATAAATAATGTATTCACATTTGCCTTGGACTGCTGAGAATGTGATCAGTCCCCATATTTTCTTGATTTAAAAATATTGTGGCTTTCTTTTAACTTTCTGTTTTCCTCATGTTATCATCTTATTTTCAGTTTAATTATAAGTAACAGCTCTTATAGAAAGTCCATTCTTTCCGAATTTTCCTCTGACAGAAAGCACTATTTTCTGTACTTCTCTTGTGCTCATCTGTTCTCCAGAGACTTTCAGACTTTTCAGGTTAGAGTTTCAAAGCATTTAGATGAGCTTATAGGTGTTTCTCTAGACTCACCTCAGCACTGCTAATGGACCCTAGTCATCCTGAGTAGCACACTTACCTGGAAATGGTGACTGAAGACATCTTCCACAACTAAAAGCCAAGAATCTTAAGCCAAGAATTCATGTTGACTGCTGGACCTCTAATTTATTCACTTACCAGTTACGCTATGGTTGAAGTTCCTTAATTGAGTAGAATCAGACACTGGAGTCTTTAATTGCAGACTATGGCAAAACTAATGTTCTGTGAGTTACACACTTGATAAAAGCATTCACAGAAGCCAGTCGCTAGAAGAAGAGGACACCTATTCTAGCAAACGGGAGCAATAATGGAGAAGGATGTCTTAACAGACAATTTACTTCTAGATTCAGGCACCCTCAGAAACCCTGTATCATATCCTTGTATGAGAATGTGTGTAACATTCTGAAAGATGTCCTTGACTTAACATTTCCATTTGGCTTGTGAGCCTGGTTACTTTGCTCTTTATACAATGGTGAGAGATCCTGGCAGTGCCACATTTTTGGTAATAGCTTATCGGTGAGAGCATTTGTGCAAGAAGTGGGAGTCCTAGGCTCAGTGGAACACCATGTATCCTGAAAATGTCCATAAATAACTTGCTGGTATTGACTATATAGAATTAAAGAATGGTTAGAGTTGGAAGGGACATTAAAGATCATTAAGTTGCAAGCCCCCTGCCATGGTCAGAGACACCTCCCACTAGAGCAGGTTGTTCAAAGCCCCATCCAGCCTGATCTTGAAGCTTACCTGGGATACCTGCTCAGTAACAAGCAAGAGGGAAACAGTTTGACTTTGTTTCTGTGCCTCCTCATGTGAATGTCATGCTCTGAGAAGAGCAATCTGTACCACTGGGTGGTTTCCAAGTTTCTAATGAGTTCCTTGGTTTTTCCTCTTGTTATAAACAAAAATTATCCAAATTTAACAAAGGTCTCTAAGTAAAATTGTCTCGGGATCATTCTGTCAATTAGGTGGAGAAACTGGACAGAGGTATTTGGTCCCTCTTTACCTCTTAAGCCCTGTCTTTCACATGTTTGGGAATTCAGTCTAACAAAGTTCTTTGTGGGAGGTTTGTAGGGTATCCACTGCATCATTACACATTTCTTTGCTATGGCATAGACTGATTTGTATCATGTTCTTGTGGTGCTCAGCAAGCCTGGGAAGTGAGCCAAGTCTCTTATTACACATTTGACTACAGAAAGTAGTACATTTGGGAAATGTTATTAAACTGAATTATTTTATGCCTTCCTTTTTTTGCTTCAGAGCAGCATGATATGAAATCAAGTAAGTTAGGTTTGCAGCCTTTGCATTAAGGCAATGAGTTAAACATGAATATGGTACAGTCTGGGAGGTGATTTCTAGCAAAATTCAAAGAAATTCATTAATTTAAAAGCAATGACAGTTTTCTCTTAGTCTATCTGTCAAAAAAAATGCTGTTCTTTACGCTTTTTATGCAAAAAAACCGCTCTTGATCTTTAGCACAGTTTTATACATTTATGCTTAGTTTGGCTCAGAATCACATATAAGGCTTATGCAAAGAGGTGGCTTCTCTAAATATTACCCCTTCAAATGCAATCTGATCTAAAGGTCAAGCTAAGTTCTTTCTTGTGACTCATCAAGAATAATAATGTTTCTGCAAGCCAAATTCTGACCTTAAATTCATGGCCACACATTCACCTGTGCAAATAACTAATTGTGGAATTCAGTCTCCAAACTACATTGTCTTCCACAGCCACAAAGGTTCTGTGAGGTCCAGGTCTCCTCAACCTATGCTGAATAATTTACTTTATTTTTTTTCTTTAAAAGAGAAAAAAATGTGTACTTTTTTTTCCTAAAGTGTCCAGAGAATTCCCTGTCATATAAATTTTTCTAAGTCTCTCCACACTACCCACAGATCAGAATTAGGCATTTGTTGTAATACAAATTGGAACTACTGCATTGTCCAAATTTCAGAGTGTTTTGATATGATTTTCCAATTCAGATCCATTTCAAAATATCTGCAAGATGAAAAATCTCAACCACAGTAGTCCTTAATAACAATTTCTTTTTGTTAAAGTTTTTCCCTTCAAAATTTAGAAATAAATAGGTTTAATCTTTGTGTTTTACTGGTTAAAAACTCACAATTCATTTAAGTACTTTTGAAAACAGTAACTATTAAAGGAAAAATCATAAAATGAAGACCATTTTAAATAAGTTTAAAAATTATTAAACTAGCTGGCAAAAGTGTCAGCATAAAAAACGAGTAGCAGTAACAATGATTGTGCTGGGAATGTGGAGTAAGTTGAGGCAGGTTAGCTTGGCAGGTGGGAAAATAAAGCAAATGACTTGGAACAAGAAATATGTTTGAACAATGAGAAAATAATTTATGATGAGTAACTAATGCAGAGAGAAAAATAAAGAAAAACATTCAGCCCAGAGCCTGGAGGAAAAGTGATCCACCCATAAGCTTTTTTTTAAACTTCTCTATCAGCAACACTGGTTTTATTAAACTTCTTATGTTTACCTCTAAGTTCTGATGTTTTGAGGGGGATTCTTCCAATCAAAATATCATGGGATTTGTTCCCAATCTCATGAGCTTCATCCGCAGTTTTGAGGTCTGCATTACTTTGAAAGAAGCAGTTATTGCAATGGCTGAGAACCCACAAGTCAAGATGTAAGACGACGTATTAAGTCCTTACTGAAATTACAACCAAAAGCTTGAGCTGGTATCACAAGTGAGCTAGGAACCAGCTGTCAGCTTGAGCACAGTAGAGACATGGAGTTCACATAGTTGCCAAAGACACAGGTCAAAAGCCATATTATATATGAATCTCGGGGTTGACACCACATTCAATGCAGTAAAACATTGCTTCATCATGAGTGTGGCAAACACACAAGCTGCTGTGTCCAGGCCTGCACTCTGAATGAAGTTTGCTAACAAGTTGGAAAGTAAAAGTCATTTATACTTGTCAGGAAGACTACTGCAAAGTTTTTGCACTGTTATGAGTTGAATACCTACAGGGACAAATGGAAACAACACCACGGACAACTCTTTGATGTGTTTTTATCTTCCCAAACATTGCTTTCATCTGATGTTGATGTATTAAACATAATGACAATTGCATGTGCAAAGAACAAGATGAGCATTTGGATGTTATCATTCTATTATTGGTAGCTCCATGGTGTTTCACTCTCCCATTCTCCCAGCAGTGTCATGTACTTTTTGAAGAAGAAGAAAATAAAACCTCAAGGTTAGAACTGATCTCTGTAAGACGTGTGAAGAGAAAGAGCAGCGGCCCATGACTACTCGGAAAAAACCTAGAAGACCTTGCCCAGGTATTCCTGCTGCGTGATAACTATGCTGGTGGTAACGCTAATGCTGCATCAGGATGACGGGACCGTCCGGGAGTTTGATCAGGAGTATTTCATGTGTGTTTATAGCCTGGAGGAGGTTTTTCAGTAGCCTTGTCACTCTCTCCGAGTTCAGACTCTGCTTATGAGCCTCCCTCCCGTGGGGTCAGCTAATGTCACCTGTTGTTCAATCTTGATGGCTACTTTTTTCTTTGTTAAGTAGGCTTGAGAGGCTGGAATCAGGACAGTAGCTGGAGAATACTCTGCCTACCTGTAGGCTGGAGGATGGAACCTTAGCCTTTAAACTCACCAGTTCCATTGTCAGTGCCATTCTCTAGCCTAAATCTTAAAGAAGTGGTTGCAGCTGCTATTGTCCCATTTTGAGCAAAACAAACATTAGTTTCCACTCACTGGAATAACTGCAGTTTCCAGGTATTTTTCTGCAACAACTTTTCAAGAAAAACTAGTTATTGTTCAAAATCCTGAAACTACAGCTCACAGTCTGTAGTATTATTAAATGCTTCCGAAACTTTAAGCAACTTACTTTAATACCTGTGAAGACCTTTCTGTTCCTCTGCTTTGCTTATGCTTCATGGCCAACTCCTTCTTTGCAAGCTGTATGTTCAAAACAAAGATACAGCCTTTCAGTTGTGTCTTTTTGAACATGCAGGTGACTCATCAGCTGTTCTGTTTATCACCAAGACAACATAACCATGTGATTATGTCTCTCAAAGTATATGGCTCTCTGGTAGGCTGTTGACCCAAATCAACAATGTTCACTACAAATACCCAGACTGGATTTCCTTAGCTGATCTTTATGTCTTTCTAACTAAGGAAATCTTTCAAAGACACTCCTTATGGCTACTGGCAGAGTGAGGTGCCTATTAATAGGGGAATAACATACCTAGGCCTTCATTTAAATGTGTGTTATCGCATGCAGAAATTCATACTATCTGTGTATATGGACATAATATCCATACCCTAGATACATATACATGCCCCAGAATTTGATTTCTGGTGTCTACTAATATTAGCTAGCTTATAAATTGCAAAATAACAGCTTTTAGAAGAAAAGACAGGAAATAAGGACCCCAAGCATTCACTGGAAAGCTGCTAAGTGCTTTTTGGAGTGACAACCAAAGAGTTATGGATTCCAGTGTACAAAGTTGATACTTTGATGATAAGGAAAACACAAAAATAGGATGGTTTAGGATGGCTTGTTACTACAGACACGTAAGAAAGAAAAGTAAGAAAGAAAGAAACTCATGTCAAACCTTTTGATGAAGCAAATCAAGGCAATACCCTCTGTAACAATGAGGCAGTCAATTCCATAACAATTTGATTTTCTTAGGATGATATTGTTTTTGCACAAAACTGTCTGTCTCTGCACAATCTGGGTGAGCATTGCATTTCTGAACAAGCGAGTGTTATTGGGATTCCATTCATTCCAGCTGGGGAACGGCAGACTGTGGGAACAGTAACAGGGAGAGAGGTTCCCCTCCGCCTCCTCCTCTCTCTTTCTTAAACCTTTTTTTCACAATAAATATTTAAAGACTTGAATGAGGCAAAACTCCCATACAGCTGGAAACACAGACAAACTCACACCAGACAAGTCTGCAAAATAGCTTTTTCTAACATTTTTCTTTTCATTGTCCAAGCTTTAAAGATTTCCAGCTTTTAAATTGTCTTTGAAAAGAAGAGAAACCATATTACTGACTTTTGGTGGACATAATATATTGGGTATTAATTTTATTTCCAGGAATTTATGTCATGTAATTACTAGAATATGTCCTGGTGAATAATAGTAATAACAACAACAACAATAAAATAAAAAAAAAATAAAATAATAGTAATAATAGAAATCCAGTTTTCACTTTATGATCAGTGGTTCAAATGCTCACACAATGTCATGTAGTTTTGCCACCTTTTGTCATTTGTCCTTTGGCCTAGTAAACCTACAGTCAGGTGAAAACATTTTTCTTATGTTAATTCTTTGTAAAATACTGCTGAGACAGAAATAGTTCTAGGGGGTTTTAGGCTCTCCCATGCAACATAGTACACATGGTGAATGGCTTCTAGTTCAGACTTGCCTTGGCCAAGTCTTTGTTAGTAAGACTAGATATTCTGAAGTTGTTGTAATAAAAATTCTGTATCCCATTTCTTTTAATCACTCACACAATAAAACACTTACATCCTAGTTCTGTCAACATGAAATTATCACTAGTAAGAATTCACTCCTTTGATCTGAAAAAATGTTTTGTAGACTGCTAGGTTCCCACTACTAATTCACTTAGTTTTAGTTTAGTATGGGAAAGCTGAACAAAATGCTGTTTCTATCAAGAAAAATTTTCCAATGTGATTTTAATTTGTGGAAGAAAAGAATAATGAATGAATGGTCTTGTTGAGATATTGTCGTGGGTCATGTTTAGATTTCTGCTATAGTAGTAGTGATACGTGCAGAGGACACGTTGCCTGTAGTTTCCACTTTAATCCATCAGAAATTCTTATGCTTTTGTTTTTTAAACTAAATTAATTTCTATTCTTATACCAGATAGAAATAAATTTGTTCAAAGGTCCTGAGCCATTTTTTTCTCATGCGGCTTGGATTTCAGTCTTTCTCAGTATCCTCTTTTCCATCCATATGTCTACCATTTTTTCCTACTGTTTTTCTCTCTTCACCCTATCAGCAGTGTAGGAATTATGCTACAGTAAAAGCTTGTTCAGTCTTATAGTGTTTTCCACTGACTGTGAACTCAGAAATTGGACTCTATTCAACTGTTCTCTCCATGGTGGAGGAATGCAGTATATTGATTCTTTGGATGTAAACCTGTTATATTTCCCAGCAACTTCCATTTAGGACAGAGGACAGAATTAGAAAATGCCCTTCCAAATGATTCAAGGGTAAGTGTTAGACTGCAAGCTGTTGGAGAAAAATAGGCTTGTGCCGATACAAGGGCACATGCTCCAGACTCTTTTGCAGCACTGAGTCTAACTGGCACACAGCATCCTGTGTCAACACCAGTAAAGTCTCCTCCCCTTACAGGGGCACCTGCCAGCACACATCTTATTTGGGAAAGGCACTACCAGACCATGAGCAAAAACATCCTTTGGATAAGAGCCCTTCATCCCCACCATAAAGCAGAGAGTCCTGTTTGATGTTTCTGTAAGAAACTACTGTGAAGTGCAGTAGCAACAAGTCTGATGTGAGAGACTTGTAAGGGCCATACTGTGCTGGATGCCATCCTGCATACCAGCACAATTAACCAGCATGGCCCGGGTCTATTTGATTTACTATTTTGGAGGTAGCCACTGAATTTTCTGGGCTGAAACTTTCCCCTCCAAAGTCTTGTCCAGGTCTTCCTGCCCCCTACCACTCTCATTAGAAACAGCATGGCAGCAGCAGCTGTACCTAATCTTCAGCTGCATTTGACTCTTTTCACCTTTTGTGGAGCAGCTACTTCACCAGGAGTGATCAGGTGGAGATGTGGCAAAACCCTCAGAAATCTTCCCCATTAGAGGACAAACAGTGTCAACACATGGGACAACTAAGAAGGACTTGCTTCTTTGGGAAGTCAACAAAATATATAAAAATTCAGCTCTTCCAGGTAAAAGCAGGCTGAAGAAATTGTTCCCTGGCTATTTAATATTATTGGTCAACAGGTTTGCCTTATATGCTTATCTGAGGATAAACAAATGAGGAAATTGTCTTGCAAATGAAGTTATGTTCTTTCAATCATGAGGGAAGACAATTGTGTTTTTTTTCAATCCACTGCCTTAAAAAATTAATAAAAGAACTCTGTGGACCTCTTCTAATTTCAGTCCACTCGTCTCTTCCCTTGTCTGAGTAGTTAAGAAAAGCAGTTACCCTGATGGTCATGGCATACATTTCAAACATTGTCTGTGACTCACAAAGCTTCAAACATGCTGGCATTTTGTTTGTTGGATGAATTCTACATCATTTATATAACACGTTGTTTGCTTGCTGTAATATAATGTCAAGCATTATCTGAGACAATTATATGAGTAATGCTTTCCTTTATGTCCTGGATTTACCATATGGTGTTTGGTTGTTGCATTGACGTTCTTTGGCCTTGCCACAAAAAGAGCTCTGTTCTGTGCTACACTTTAAAGATTACCTATAAGTGAAAAAATTATGCTATGACTTTGTTTGATGTATGAGAAAATTTTAGTTGTTGCAGGTTTCTCCTGACACCTTTTTTAGTCTGGGTTTTTTTGAAAGAAAATGAGAGGTTGTGGTGGCCAAGAGAATTCATAAGAAGCTGACAGACATACTCCATGTTTTGATGTCTCCATGGTTATTTTTTTTTAAATGATTCAAAAATGAACATTTAATGACAGTTAGAACACAAAGACACCTTTTCTCCTACAAGGGAGACCACGGAGGTTTCCATTCCATTTCTCTGATCTCCTAAGCTGACTGCCAGCAGTGCTAAAGAAAACAAAGAGTTGAAATTCTTGGCATTTCTGAGGTACATTAACTATTATTTCTTTGTATCTCACCTTCAAATCTTAGTTCTCATTTGTATAAAACAAACAAAAAAATAACATGGAAAAAAAATAGGGTTTCTAATTTGTGTATGACAGTGTTCCCTTCTGACCATCAGTCTCCTTGCTACTGTATTTCATAATCCTTTACAGGACTTTTATCGATACAAAAGCAAAAACAAAAGATTTTCTGATACATGTTAAGGAGCATGTTTCCTTATCCAAACATTTTGCAACAGAGCAGGGAATTTCATCTCTTCTTTGTTTATAAATCCTAACTTTCAATTGCCTGCTTGTTACTCCCACTGAAATTAATCTGCATGGGCATTATATAATATACATTACACGGTCTGTAAAACAAGTAACCATTGTCTAATTACAGGACTCTTCCAGAAACAAAACTTTTGTGGGAGTTTTGGAAATTATGCTCATATTTAAATCCTAGAATTGCTTAGGATAATTACGTGATTTACATACATAAGCCAATAGAACTACCTTCTTCACAAAATCAGAGTTAACAAAATAAACCATCAATACTTTTCCTTCTTCAGATGAATTTTGTTTCTCTACAGAAAACCCACGCAGATTCTATGCACCATTTCAATCCCATTTACTCAGCATGGGGAGAATCTCACCCACCAGAGTTCAGACTTATTTTTCATTACTTAACAAAGAAAGTTAATTATTCAGTAGAAAAGATTTCTGTCAGTAGGAATCTTTTCTTCTTAATGAACTTTGAAATACTCATAAAAAAAAAAAAGAAGAAGGGGGGGAGGGGAGCAGAATCAACTAATACAAAAACTGTAACAGAAACTGATCTACAGAATTCAGTATATAATCCAGTTTTATCTGGATTATAGAAACTCTTGGCCTGAAACCTGCCCTGGCAGAATTTGAGGCCATTTCCTCTTGGACTTTCCATTATGAAAAGCACTCTTCCACCTTTGTGGAAACATCCATTCTTATGGATCACTATCATAAGGTGTGGGAAAAAATGACCTATCACTAATCTCATTTTATCACTAAGCTTACTCGATTAGAATAAAATCATACTTCTGATATCCTATCAAGCACAGTATTAAACAAGTCAGGCAATGTTTTTTTCAGTAGTAGTGCACAGCATAAAAACTATCCCCACACAGTAAGATATCCCCAAATTAAGAGGTTCTTAGTTCCTTCATTTATTTCTCTATTCTAACTTTCTGGAATAGAGTAGTGATAGAAATAAAAGTAGTAAAGTTTTTAAAATTATGTGGCATGTATTTATTTCATTTTTAAGCAATCCAGTCATTTCCACAGAGCTTTTTTACAGGCTACATATAAAAAAAAAGCATAGCAACAAGCCAAAAATAAAGTATATTAATAACAAAAAACCCTTTTAAATAATTTTAGCTATTAGTATTTTTCCAAAAAGAGGATTTTTTGTTTGCTTATTTCAGTGTATGCATGAATTGTCCATAGATATGTCTCTGATCTAACTCATTTCTGAGCAACATGCAATTTAAATTCAACAGTAAATTAACCAGTCACTGAAATACTGCTCAGAAAATTAATCTGAAACATGACCCTGAGACAGCAGAACACTAGCTAAGTACTTAAAAATTTTATTAGGTCCTTTATCCTTGTTACTTAGATTGGTACTTTTTGCAGCTAACATAATTTCTTAGTCATCTCAAATGCCGATCTATACATTTTTCAATATGACTAATGATAATGATCCCATTGTACTGGTTTGAACAAACCAGTGTTTAGCTTCTACCTATTTTCAGGTCAGGAGTGCAGATCCTGGGTTGAGCACAAAAGGACACAAACATCTAGCCCAGCTTAATTCACAGAATCCCATTGGATTCAGAAAATTGTAAGGGCATAGCTGTTATTTCCTCCTTTTAAGTTCAGTTCGGTTTCTTTAAAAATGAGGCTGCAATGTATTTCAATGCAACTGGCTGAGGATAATTTTTTGTTTAATTGATTTAAACCATAAGTGCATCATACTACCATGGGGCTTAGCTGACTTGTAGTTTTACTTCTTTGCATTTAGGCTAAGGAATACCTGACAAAAAAACCCCAACAAACAACCAACCATTTTGTGGTTCTGAATTGTCTCTTCTCCCTCTTTAAAAGAAGAGTCAGTGTCAAATGATCAGCTCTTCACAAGCTGCTTTCTAAAATGACAGTGCATTTTTTTCTTGTTAGTCTCCTGGTTTCTTTCTTTTCCTGCATGTTGCACAAAGTATGTTTAAACCAAGCTATATTGTTTACTAGGTTCCGTTAGTTAAACGAGTGCATGCAGGTTAAGCAGTTAAGCAAGTGCATGCGATGCAATAACTGCGTGTACACAGACACTAGTTTTGTAGGGCTGGAGTTTGGCACAGAGGAAGAAGTGCCACAGGCTTTCAGATACTAATTGCCTCTATGAAAAACTCTTTGCTGGACATTGCATATGTAGCTCCTCTTGGTTTTAGTAGGAGCAGCACCCTCACTGACACCTAGTCATAATACAATCGTCACTGACAAATCCAGCTCATACACTTCTGCTGAGGCTGTCTTTCAGGCTTGTTGATGATAAGAAGTCCAAAAAGAGTTAATGTTAGTACGACACTGTCCAAAATGCAAGAATGAAAAGGGTTACTGTGTTTTAGTTGTAAAAAGACTCATGATTTGCAAAAGAAAAAATATTGTTTTCATTTTTAAAACACCAACACCTTAAAGACTAATTTTTTAAAAATTAAAATGGATGTTAGGGAGCCTAGAAGCAGCAAAAACAGAAGACTCTGAGACTAATCCTAAATGCGACTATATGTTTAGAACAATTTTATAAAGACATGAAATATGAAATGAACTTGGATTTGAGTACTGTTCCAAGGAGCTTTCAAACAGTAAACTCAAAATGCTATTTTTTTACAACGGAGACATCAACGATGTTAATAATGGCAGCTCTGCTTCAAAGATCTAATGAAAGCCTTAAAATCTTGTAAAATGTAATAACTAATAAGGCCATTTTTTCACTACTGGAAAAAATAATTTCATTTCCATGTTTTCTCCTCAAATCATTTAGGTTGGGCTATACTTGAAGTGCTGACCACAGTAAGAACCCCAGACATATAAAAGAGCCTGAGCAGTTATGCTACCTGCCAAAGACAACTGTTAGTTTAAGAAGTAGTATGGTGAAAGCACATCACACCACTTGCTGGGGTCAGACAAATGCACACCATTTAAAGAGAAAGAGAGAGAATCCAAACATAACTAAAATTTTGAGAAGCTGGCGTGAGCCTCCTATCATTTTTCCTATCCAATTGAAAATGCAAAGATATGTAATATTTCTCCTTCCACCCTCAGTCCTACTAATTGGGACTGAAGGAAAATCAAACTGATGTTTTCCTGCTAGGTGAGTGAATAACAGACCTGTATATAGAGCAAGAGGTACCTGAAGTGTTGCTTTACACACTGGCAATTCTGCTTCAGTATCAGTTACAATTTCTTTGAGACCACAAATTATTCCCCTGGTACAGAAGCAAAAGGGGGCTATGCTTAAACATCATGGTAAGCATGAGATCTGTCTGTATCTTAAGAGTTTCTTCTTCAGTGAAGTTGTTTCATGAGAAAGGATTACAAATCACAAAAGGATCTTTGTTTGAAAAGGTATTATCTTTCTGTGTCTGAAGATAACATGAATGAGTCTGATCACAGAATTACAGAATGGTTAAAGTTGGAAGGGACCTTAAAGATCATTGAGTTCCAACCTCCCTGCCATGGGCAGGGCCACTTCCATCTAGAGCAGGTTGCTCAAAGCCCCATCCAGCCTGGCCTTGAACACCTCCAGGGATGGGGCATCCACAGTTTCTCTGGATAACCTGTTCCAGTGCCTGAGCAATCCTTACAGTAAAGAATTTCATTCTATTATCTAATCTAAATCTCCCTCAGTTTCAAACCACTACCCCTCATCCTATCACTCCACTACCCAATAAAGAGTTCCTCCCCATCTCTTCTGTAGTCCCCTTTAAGTACTTCTGAAGGGGGTTACAGGAAGTCCAGGGAGTCTGTTTACAAAGACCTGCAGTGACAGGATGAGGGGCAATGGGTTTAAGGTGGGAAAGAGCAGATTTAGATTGAATCTACCATATGAGTGTGGTGGACCACTGGAACAGGTTGCCCAAGGAGATGATTGAGGCCCCTTCCCTGGAGATATTCAAGGTGAGGTTTGATGAGGTCCTGGGCAACCTGGTCTGATTGGGGGTGTCCCTGCTGACAGTGGGGGAGTCAGATTAGATGACCTTTGGAGGCCCCTACTGGTCTGGATGATTCTATGATTCTACTTGAAGGCTGCAATAGGTGTCCCCAGAACCTTCCCTTCTCCAGTCTGATCAACCACAATTCTCTCATCCTGTCTTCATAGTAGAGGTGCTCCAGCCCTCTGATCATTGTCATGGCCCCCTGCTGTACCCATGCATGCATCACAGGTAAATCAATTGCTTTAGGTCCATATATTGTTTCTTCTCTCAATGTAAAATTCATTTAATGTCTGGTTCATCCGGTTGAAAAACAGCTGAACTGGCTCCTTTTGAAGACACATTGTGAAACCTATTTCCAAGAGATCACCCTTTTGCTGATGAGAAAAAGCTCTTAACACAGTTTCTTTTGTCTCATTCTGCCATACCATGTATTTGTGTTCAGTGTCGCTTGCTCTGAGTCACTGGAAATCATATAACCAGTAAACTGAGGCCACCTGGTTAACCATATCTGCAGGGGGAAATACAGGAACATGCACACCTTAGTACGGGACTAATTGCAGGGTTTGCATGGAAGGAAAAGCAAAGGGCAAAAACTGAGGGAGATTCTTTCTGAGGAAGAAAGGAGATATGGGATATCACCAGAAAGGCCTCTCAGAGAGAGAGAGAGACAGTGGGAAGAGCTGGTATCAATCCTGAAGTTTAGCGTTGTGTAAAGGTGAGAGGAAATCAGGCTAAGTAAACAGACAAACCAGGGTCCTGGTTATTCCAGGATTTGTTTATTAAAAAAAAAAAAAAAGACAGAGACCAGGATGAATGTAGGTAGGCAGATTTTGCTCACATGAGAGAAGACAACTTGTGAAAAAGACCAGAGCCCCTTGCAGCAATAGATGCAGGACTGTCGGTGAAACAAGCTTTAGGAACCCTGAAACACTCTCATACCTTAGCTACTAACTCTTCATTTTGAGCAGTGGTGAGAGATACTTCACACATGATATAGTTTTTCTATAGTGGATCCAAACATGCCATCATTTTCTTTAATGTGCATTTATGGAGTTTATTACTTCACTTAAAGATTTTACATGCTGGGGGCCTTTTGTGGTCAAAGAATCCATGGTGCCCTAGTGATTCACATGCTCTTTTCTAATGAGAATTTACATCATTTTGCCAGAAAAACATGGAGTAGCAAAATATATTGCAATGATATTTCCCACCTTTGGGATTTGGCCTAAACTCTGGGCTAAACCAAGATATTTTCCCCAGTTATTCTCTTCCTTTCTATTTCTGTAACTGATGCTAATGTCATTGTTCTGAATGGGACACATGCATGAGCCAGTGTCAGCATTTGTGAAATGCCATCCTCCTCCTAGAGTTACAGATGAAGAGCAAGATACTGCTTATAAGCTAAGCAGAAAGACCAACCAAGATGCCCCTGAGAAACCACTCAGTAGGAGGAACTGAGAGCGTAAACCAGAGACTGAAGGAAAAGGGTATGAATGATGGTAGCTGAAAGCTGCATTTTTCACAAGGCCCGGTTCCCTTAGTTCAAAACACACCTCAGCTGGATTATCCAATCCTGGACATGGAAAATATATTGAGATTTGTCTTGGAAACCTTGTGACCTTCCTGGGCAAATGATCTGCATAAGGTTACAAATATCTCAGAGCAAGCAATTAAACTCCCCATATTGGGCTGACAGAGATGTGTTCAGCCAGTTTGTACTTAATAATGCTCAGCTACACTGGTCACAAGTCCAGTGAAGAGGTGCACAATAAATGGACTTGTGGCTGTTTGGTCTTCACTACAGTTTTGGGTTGTTTTTTTCCAAGGGCTGTATGTGAACTTTGCCAATAAAGGTGGATGAATTTCTGGTTCCAGTTTGTAGTTATCTGTATTCCTGGATACTTTTTATGGAGCTCTGTTGCCCTTGACAGCCTCTTGCTTGAATGAAACCAGAACACAGTGAGAAACATGGATAAACTATCTATTTCTGAACTGTCCGAGGTCATCAAACAAACCCAAAAAAATGTCTGACAGAATTTCCATCTGGAAGCATGAATTGGCTGAGCTGGATGCACAAATCCTGTCAAGCCTGCCCTTAAGTCTCGCCAGGATATTAACTTTGAAATAAAGCCTAGTTTTTCTGAATTCTGTTTTGAAGATTTTTGCTCTATTCAGAATGTCTGTCTTGCCATTATTTTTAAGAAAGAGGTAAAAGCCAAAGAGTGGAATTTGGAAATATATGTGTCATCAGCTCAATTATATTGTTGCCTAGAAGTGAGCCATGTTGGCACATAAAACTAATTTATGGCTGCAATTATATTCATGGGACATTCATAATACTTTTGCCTGACCCCTCTAGTAGCTACGGCCACTAGAAATGTATCTGTCCCATGTAAAACTAGACATCAATGACCTTCTGTAAATCCCATTTCTGCATCCTGCTTTAATAGAACATAAAAGAAAGAGATGTGGAGAGTCGTGAGGAACATTTCAGAGCTCTGCTTGCATTTCTAAAATCTCATACCAAGTTTCTACCGTCAGGGTCACTTTCCTGTCATATAACAATTTTACCATCAGGTTTAAATCACTGGAAATTAGGGAAATTACTCAGCCCCAACATCAACAGTGTGCAACCCTCACCGCCAGTACTATCATACAACAGGAATCACCAAATGGCTTGATCCAATGCCCACCTAAGTGAATAGGAAACTTTCTGTGGGTTTGAAGGAGAGCTGGTTGGGAAAAGGAAGAGACATCCAACAGTGATTTAGATATTAACGTGGCTAGGTAAATTTTCAAACTTCAAGTCATAAGACTTCTTGTTTTTGTAGAGAGGACATGTGGTTTAGTGACTAAACAGTGTTCTTTCTTTTATTCCTAATAGCATCAAAACACTTGTTGGATGAAGATTAAACACATGCATACGCACACACAAGCAAAACATGTCACAACATTTATGCTAAGATCTTGAGGAGCATAAACTAGCCAGTTCTTTTTAGAATTTTTTTTTTCTGATTGGTTTTCCACTGTTCTTTGAGAAATGAGGTCTTATATGGCTCACATTTTGAACTATGATTCATCACTTTGAAACATCGATCATGTCTGGATTGTTGAAAAGCATGGTGTTTAAAAGAAAAAAGTTTTGCCCAAAAATTTCAAACTGGGTGTTCTCTGCCCACATATTCATGGATACATTTCTTATACACAGTGCTGAGAAAACATTCAATCAACCCTTCACTCAACCAAGCCCATCTCAGTTAGTGGAAGTGAAGCAACATGCTCCTGATCTAGCTTTTGTTCATTGCAAGGATACTAAATATCACCTGAATTCAGATTAAAATATCAACTGGAAAAAGAGATGACAAGACCTTATCAAAGTTAGATAAAAACAGAAAACAAGTTGGACTAATTTTTGATATGTAGGCTAAAAACACAACAGGAAAACAGTAGCCTTAAAAAGTATTAGTGACTGGTGAAAAGGGATGAATAACAGGAGCTACATACTTACGTGATTGTCAAGAGTTTATCAGGAGGTGTCATCACCTTCCTAGCAGTGGCTGTTAGTAAGCCTTGGCTCCAGTGCAGCAGCAATCCCTGGATGAAGAATCTGAATTGTCTGTGCTCCTTTGATTCCAGCTGCTTCTACAGGCCCTCTGGCTTTTTCTGTAAGCAGTCAAATACCTACATTAGCAGTTGGAAACAAGGAGAGCCAAAGTTGTTCTACATACGCCACAAGCAAGTGGACCACCAGTCGTTCATTCATGAACTACAGGGTGGGAACCTCTGAGAATACACATGAAAAACACATGCAATTTGTGGATGGAAACAGACCAGTTCAAACGCGAGAAGCTGCAGCAATGTAGCTGTACGATCTCTTCTTGTGTGAAAAGCGAGCACATGTGGGTCACTGCTAATGGGAGAGTCAAATGCCTGTTAGTCCCTCTGGTAAACTCATGCCAACAGTTCTGGGTCAAAACAACAAAAATAAGTGCATCAAAATGAAAATTTAGCCTATTCCCCTAGCCAAGGACTTATTAGTACGGGGACCAGAACAAAATAGGTCTGCATTGTTAAGCCTTCAGAGCATTTGTCTAACTCTGTATTGCCAGAAGTCATTGAACCAGTGAACATTTTGAATTTGCTCAAGTGTTATGGGTAACAGGCATAGAACAAAGTTTTTTGTTTCACTTGCACAGTTTTATGGCTGTTGTGATGTTTCTCCTCTCTTAGCAGAATATCTGACCCAAATGACCTTCTGGAGAACTACTTGATCCTGGTCTGAATCCAGACCCCGGACTTTTTCTGTATTCTAGGTCTGTGCTTCTGCTGCCAGGCTGCCTTGGAAGCATGTTAATAAGCTTGTGCATTGCTACTTCATTAGACTATTCCTCCTTTGCTTTCAGATTACAGTATCTTTCCAAATTCCAAGAGTTCAAAGTAAATACGGTTTATAAGTTCTTAGACTGGGATTCATGGCAGCTATTTTTAGTTGTAAAAGTGGAGCAGCTTGTTTAAGCTGGCTATCCAGACTCCTCCTACATGGAAAGACAAGGACCTCCAAAAGGCAATTCACTCCAGCCGAAAATGGATACTTAAAATAAATGGGATGAATCACCTCCCAGAAGCTTCTGTTGTTCTCCACTGATAGTAGAGGAAGCTTGGGCAATTGGTTTGGACTACAAGTCTAACTCTGTCTAGGGTTAGTTGAGATGCATAGAAACATTTTGCCATATTTTAAACTGTTCATTATGCAGATCTTGAAACTTTGGGAAAAGCCTCACAGGCAACTTTGAAAAGCCTCTGGATGAGGTGAAGAACTACACTCTCTATATTTACCACAGAAAACAACTTAGTTTTAGGAATTACTAAAAAGACAAAAAGCAAACAGATCAGCCAAAAGGAACTAGAACACAGATCTTGTACTATAGCATGTTGTAGATGTGAAAACTTTACATGGGCCCAAAGGGAAACTGGAAAAGTTCAAGGCAGAGAAATCACAGAATCACTTAGGTTGGAAGGGACCTTTTAAGGTCATCTAGTCCAACCAATATATATAACCAAATATATATATATATACACAACACGCCATTTGGAAGCCACAGAATCACATGTTGTGACAGGCTGGGAAATCGCTCTAGGGGTGCTTTGCTGAATTTATATACCTTGCCCTACACATCTGTTTACACACTGTTGGAGTGAGAGTATAAGTGTTAGACAATGTTGGTCTGACTAAGTATGCCTACTCAGACCACAGATGCTCCCCATTACCAGTTCTTGATTTACATATTTACTGGCTAGGAATTATCACATTTGAAGAGCAGTCGTGTAAACTAAAATTGAAATACTTGCCAATTACCATTAGCTATCAATAAAGTTTAATCTCTGGTCATGATTTGGGCTGAAGTTGTTCCTGAAACTATATCCATAAATCTGGCTACTTTATTGACTCTACATACTCTTCTGAGTCTCTATACCCTAATTATGCTTTGAAGACCATAAATTTTCGTTATATTCAGACTTTTTCATGTGTCCTTTTTTTTTTAAAAAGAACTACAGTAAGTTTGGATGTGCTACTTAGCCTCATCCTACTATTTTTGTTGTCCAACCTACAAAAAAGCCACATGAAACAAGGAAAGATTTGAAGCTTTTATGTGGTCACCATCACCTGAGCCAAACCAACTTTTTGGTATCTTTGGACTCTGAGCTTTTGGGTTTTGACATCCTGTATAGGAGAGAGGTAATATCACAGGGTGCAGACAAGAAAAATAGGGACAAAACAAAGCTTTCAACATAAAAATTCTGACTAAAAATTTTCAGACTGTAGTGACCCAATTAAATGATTGTTTGGGTTATTTTTCAGTTGAAGTTGTGGGATATTGCAACAATTGTGAGCTGTACTACTGGGGCTTGTGGGTTGTTTCACTTTTCCTCTTTAGGCTGAGAATTCATCAGAAATACGTTCACAAAAACAGCTCTGAGTATCAGGTATTCCCAAATTCCCACCAGTTTGGACTACGAAGATATTCTGTTCCTCACTTCCCGTTGTACCATACCTGTGACATCATTAACATCAAGCTACTCTTAAGTAACCATATACCTATGAAACCAGAAACATCAGAAATAGGAAGGAGCAAAAGAGTGATAACAGATCAGGATTGCATATGATTTTTGTGTGAAGAGGAACACATTTGAAAAGATATGGGAAGGTCAATCCTGTAATACAGAATCAAGGAGACATCTGGCAAAATCAAAAGGAAAGTAATTTGAAGTGATTGAAAGTAAGAACTACATAAAATTAAACATTTTTTAAGTAAGAAACTTTGATATACCCGTTACTACAGGACTAACTGAAAGCCGTTATAGGACTCACAGAAAGTTTAAGCATTATGTGAATTGTACAAATACCCTCTTACATAAAACATGATTATATTTTGAGACCTCATTCCTCATTGAATAAGCAACCACCGGGAAACAGGTTTAGGAAGCAACTTCCTTTTGGCATTTTTTACCAGGACTATCTGTTTCATGGTTTTCTTGTAGATTCTTCTCAAGATTTTACTCCCAGAAACTGTTGGAGGAAAGATACTGGATTAAGTGAATTCTTACATCCTCTAATAGGATTGTGCTATGTGCTATTGTGCTAACCCTTAACAAAATGTTTGGTTTCTTATCAACTGGGAACACCTGTTTAACACCTGTAAGGACTGTTAAAGATGTGATGGCAGTCTTCCAAAGATACCTGAATTTGATCCAAAGAAAAAACAAATCCCACTGAAGTAATTGGGAGAACCAATGTGAGAAGTGTTAAAAAATAAACAGAGAGCTTTTTCACTTGCTTTTCTATACAATTTCCTACCTGAATTAGAAATTATGTAACCAGACTATATCACTAATGTGATTAATTTGATCTTTATGAAATATTTCTACACTATTTAAGATCTAAAGATTAAGAGAAGATCTTAAATTTAATTAATCAGTAAGATGGACGCATTTTACAATTGCACTCAGCATTAAACTAGAAAGTTTAAACCAAGGACAGGGATAAACACATCCAAGGAAATTTGAGGTATTTCTCAAATATCTCAAGGAGCAGCACTTTCAACACAACATAGAGGTGAATGATGGCTGATCCACCTTCTTTAAGGGGATCAAGAGACCTGAGATGGTATTCTGCATCTAGTTTTACACAGTACATTTTTTGAAAGGTGTAGATTACCTGGGAGAATCCAGAAGACAACAGAATAAAGAGTATATATATATATATTAAAAAAGTTTTGAAGAAGCATGATTTTGTTTTCTTTAGAAGTAAGAAGAATAAGAAGAGCATGATTGTAGCCCTCTGATCCGTCTGTACATACTATCATGAAAAATTGTTTTTCGGGCAAATAGACCAAGAACAAATCCTACTGTGACTACAGAAAACTTTTTAGTTGGATAGTAAGGAAAATGTTCTAATCAAAAACTGCTGAAAAATTGAAGTAGGCTAATTCTGTATGCTGTGGTATCTCTTGGATAACTGGGAGAATAGTTCAGAAAAATATCTGTCAAGTACATGCGAGGATATCTGATTCTGCTTCAGAACAGTTCTGAATCATAGAATGGTTTGGGTTGGAAGGGACCTCAAAGATCTAATGCCAACCCCCCTGCCATGGGCAGGGACACCTCACACTAGACCAGGTTGCTCAAAGCCCCATCCAGCCTGGCATTGAATATTTCCAGGGATGGGACATCCACAGCGTCTCTGGGCAACCTATTCCAGTGTCTCACCACCCTCACAGTAAGGATTTTGGTCCTGATATTTAATCTCAAGCTATCCTCTTTAAGATAAGATGATGTCTCATTGCTCCTCATAGTCATCCATTTTTATCATTTTGTGGTACACTCCTGGGCAGATGAATTCCAAGGGAAGATTCCATGTGCTTGGTGGGAAATCCCAATGAGCTATGCCAAGGAGCACAACAGAGAATTTAGGACATGGAAAGCTCAAGTACTTGTAGATATACTGGAAAAACTGTAACATACCACACAAGCAGCTTTTGTAATTCCCAAATCTGGTATGTATTTATCATTCAAAACTAACATGATACAGATGCCAAAACCTACATTGTTTTCTGTGCTGATTTATATTGTGGTTAAAATAGAGAAAGCGCCTACATTTTCATACAAAATATTGAATTCATATACAAAAACGCATTTTTTTGTCTTTTGAGCTAGTGAAAAGCAAGGTCTTTTGAGACATTTTAAGAATGTAATCCAGCACCTTCAGGACTGACAGTACCATGGCATTCAGCAGTTTTAGCTGAGAAACAAAGAACTGAAAAGGCCTAAAAGATAGTGGCAGAAGTTAGAGCATTATATTCTGTATTATTCAATGTTTAGGGCCATCTTTCTATTTCCTTTCAAAATTCTAAGATTTAAGTAATATTATAATTCCGCTCTGTTTTTTTGTCAATATAACTCTCAATTCTTGCACTTGTTCTAATACATATCAGTTTAAATTCAGGTCCATCTGAATTTCTTTAAACAAATATCCTAAATCTTACTGGGATAAGAAGTTCTGCTATTTCCTGATACTGTGTAAGAAAGGACTGATCAAAAGATAATTGTTTATCTAATTCACCTTTAATTGGTAATTTTCAGTTTATTCCAACAACAACAGGGAAGATCACTTCCCTTGGATGATTACCTATAATAGTGAGCTGAGCTCCTTCTAGGTTATCCTTGTTGGAATTATTCGTTGTTATGACACTGATTTGTCAAGATGCTGACAGGTACCACAGAAAAACAAGAGAAGCCACTGTTCATCTGAGAAAGCAAGATGTCCATTTGTTCTAGGAGAGCTTCTGCTCTATCATTTTTGGGGTGTTCAGCATCTTGTTAGTCTGGTGATGGCACTTCAGATAAGATTTGGATTGGGAGCAGCTTTACAAACCACTATGGGAAATGACCTACACAAAGATGATAGGATCAGTGACATTGCAGACAGCAAAAGTCATGGAGTCTAGAACAATTTCAGGATAGCAGGTACTAAGATAATTACAAAAAGTCATATAGGCAGGTAAATAGACAGAAGTGTGGAAGTTGAATGCAAAAGGCATGTTTCTACATCAAGCTGAAAACTGTTGCGAAAAACTAAGAGTAGTGTATTTCAGTTGGAAGGGACCTGCAATCATGATCTGGTCCAATTGCCTGACTGCTTCAGGGCTGACCAGAAATTAAAGCATGTTGTTAAAGGCATTGTTCAAATGCCTCTTAAACACTGTCAGGCTTGAGGCATTGACCACCTCTTTAGGAAGCCTGTTTCAGGGTTTGACCATCCCATTCCCAGTGATCTAAATCACCCCTCTTTCAGTTTAAAACTGTTACCCCTCATCCTATTACTCCACTCCCCAATAAAGAGAGTCCCTTCCCATCTCTCCTGTAAGACCCCTTTAGGTATTGGAAGGCCACAACAAGGTTTCCCTTGAGCCACTTCTTCTGTACACATTTCATCAACTTTCCAAATCATATATATTTATATGTATCTTTTCCAACTTACATATATATATATATATATAAACCATTAATAAATGGTTTATAAGTTAGTACATGCAGCACGTTTAATCTTTAGCTTAGAGGAAGAATTTAAAAATGCAACAGAACTGTCACGTTTGATATTTGACTGAAGTCTTGAGACTTCACGCATCAATACAGTGGTCTTGGGGCTTTGCAAGGCATAATCAACTCTTCCAGTTTCCTGTTTCAGCCAGAAAGCGAGAACTTATATCATGGTTTGGCACTAAAATAACTGTGTAAGTGCATAGTCCTTTTCTATATAAACTTAATGACCACAGTACTAAGATAAGACCCCAGTCCATGTCTTGTAATACTGTAGTTTTGAAAGAGTGGCTGTAGGAGGACTGAGTCTGATTGAAAAAAGGTTATTATTATCTCCAGAGGTGAAGCAAATGAATGAATTTGTAATGGTTCTTCATGGTTCCTCTGAATTCCTTCAGTTCTCTGTTCTGCTCATACAGAAAGGGCATTCAACTGTTTTCTAGACTGTGGGCAAGGAAGGCACTCAGGCTTGATCTTGAAAAAGCTAAGTTATAAAAGTATGCATGTTTTTGGAATCCCAGGAATGTGCAAAGATTTAGAATTTATACTTCTAGGATTACATTTTTTAACCCAATTAAATCTGACTGTGCCAGATGCAGTAGCTGAAATTATAGATTTGGAAGAGATATTTTGAGGATGTTCCAAAGTATATGTAAATCAAGCACAGTGATTATTTTTAAATGAACCAAGAAGCACTTTGTTTTGTTTAACAAAAGTTTTCTAATACCCCAAATTCTTGTATGTTTGCATGAGTATTTAGCTAGGATCTGGATTACATCTGCATTGCACAATAAAGCACCCAGGAAGGAGTAAAAGTGTAGTGAGATTGTAAGGCATCCCTGCACTTTACCAACCGCAGGATAAGTGAGGAAGACAGTATGAATTGTACAGCACATTCAGATGTGTAGTTGGAGCTCAGCCAGAGTATTCGAACCTCTGGAGACTTGAGGCTGAAAGTACCTTTTGAAAATTTTCCTTCTGCAAGGTCTATCATGCATCACTGGGCTCAGTACTGATACCCAAATAGAGCACACTAATCCACTAATCCCATGAGTCAGAAGGCCAAAATAGAGTGGATGTGTAAAGATTATTTTCATACTTACATTTTTTGATAAAACTGGGTTATCCTGTCACTGTGACAACTACTCTCGTGACAAGAACAGAAGTTATGCTCTGTCACTAAGGTAATTTCATTCAGAAAATAATGTCTGTTTAGAGCTTTCAGCAAGACTGTGTGTGTCTCTGAGAAACAACATGGCCTTATCAATATTATCCCCAGCTTTATAAGAGCAGAGAACATGTCAAAAGATGCTAAAAGGCATTTTAAGCAAAATGCAAGTTAGTTCCCTCTCTATCACCCTAAGTGCTATTTTTCTTGCTGTTCTGGGTTGATACGGCTCACTGCAAAGCAAGTCATGAGCAAATTCTTCAGTTGAGTTTGTCAAATGTTTGCACTCCACTTTGACCAAAGGGGGAATCCAAAATTCCAGTGGTAAGTGAATCAGTCAGGTATAAAAGCTAACTCTGCCAACAACTCAATCCTTCTGTGTTGCTTTGGGGGAAACCAGGGTGGCAAGTCTAGTAGAAACCATATTGTCAGGCTTTGCAAGAACCTGTTTACTGAACTGATCACTTGAACATAGATGGATAGCAGACCAAAACTCCCAAGAGGTCCCCCAAGGAAACGAAGGATTTGCTTTGACATCTAGTTTCCAACAGCACAGTTTTAATTTCCTGCTAATAATCCTATGACATGGGTCTTTACAGCTGACAAAACCTGTTCTCAGACTGATATGCCTTTTACCATGCATCCCAAATCTAAAACACCAAAGACACCATATATCCCCATGCCTTCTCCATGGACTTCTTTCTGCGCATGCCCCTGACAGCAATCAAAAAAACAAACAAACAAACCCCACTTCCCCCTTCTCCCCCCCCAAAAAAACCCCAAACTCACCACAATAATGATCCAGGTAGAATCTAATTTCCTCTTTTCCTAAGGAGGAAAGCTATTGCTACAGTCACCCTGGAGGTGGAGACCCAAGGAGCATTTGTAACATTAAATGCTAATTTTTTTTAAACCTGGGGAAAAAAAAAAAAGAAACAGCCATCCAACTGCCTTATGGAACTGCCCAAAGTTTGCACAAATGAGAATACTTTGAAGGGAAAACTTCCTTATTAAGATATTTAGCTTTTACAGAGAGTCCCCCTGCTCTTCTTTTTCCAGACTCTGTGAGGTAGGTCATGGCGGAAACTGAGAAGAGAGAGGGCAATGACTGACTGACTGTTCTGGTTGTAGCTGCAACTTGCCAAAAAGTATTTCACAGAATCATGGACTTACTGAGGTTGGAAGGGACCTCTCAAAATCATCAGAACCTCTCAGAGCTCCCATGATTGAAAACTCAACAAAATTCAACAGAATCACAATTTCAGAAGCTCCCTTATGGTCCCCCATTCAACACAGACATGTACAGGTGAAAGTTTTCACTAGCCAAAACTATAGCCAAAAGCCAAAAGATAGTAGATATTACAGGAAACACCTGACTCTGCCAACTCCACTTAGTAAGTCATGTCTATTTCAGTAGAGACTCACAAGTAGCAGAAGGAGCATGAAGTCATCAATGTCTTAAATCTATAGATATCTTTATCTTTCTGTCTATAAATCTAGATATCTACATCTACAAGAATAACAAGATATCTACATCTACAAGAATAGTTTGGGTTGAAAGACCAGCTTTAAATGTCATCTACTCCAGCCACCCTGCAATGAGCAGGGACATCTTCAACTAGATTCAGTTGCTGAGAGACCCATCCAACCTGACCTTGAATGAACCTGGGGATGGGGCATCTACCACCTCCCTAGGCAACCTGGGCCACCGTTCCACCACCCTCATGGTAAAAAACTTCTTCTTTATATCTAGTCTAAATCTATTCTCTTTAGTTTAAAATCATTAGCCCTTCTCCTATCCTGCTAAAAAGTCTGTCCCCATCTTTTTTATAATCACTGTTTAAGAACTGAAGAGCTGCAATAAGATCTTTCTGGAGCCCTTCTCTTCTCCAGGCTGAACAATCCCAAGTCTCTAGGCCTGTTCTCATAGAGGAGGTATTTCATCCCTCTGATCATTTTAGTGGCCCTCCTATGAACATGCTCTAATAGGTCAATATCTTCACTGTGCTGATGGCTCCATACCTGGAAGCAGTACTCCAGGTGGGGCTTCACCAGAGTGGAGTAGAGGGGCAAAATCACCTCCTTCAATCTGCTGATCATTCTGCTTTTGATGCAGCACAGGATACAGTTGGCTTTCTGGTCTGTGAGTGCACATTGTCAGCTCATGTCCAGCTTTTCATCCACCAGTTCCTGCAAGTCCTTCTCATGGCTGCTCTCAATCTCTTCTTCCTACACCCTGTATTATCCCTGGGGTTGCCCTGACCCAGGTGCAGAACCCTGCCTATGGCCTTGTTGAACTTCATGAGGTTCACATGGACCTACCATTTATTGAGTTTGTCTGGGTCCCTCTGGATGGCATCCAATCTCTCATATGTGTCAACCACACCCCTCACTTGGTGTCATCTGCAAATTTGCTGAGAATGCACTCGGTCCATCTATGTCATTGATGAACATCTTAAGCAGAACTGTTCCCGACACAGGTCAGACACCAGATGAACATTTGAACATTGAGCCATTGACTAGTGGACTTTAAGTGCAACACCCAACCACCACTTCATCCACAGAACAGTCCATCCATCAAATCCATATCTCTCTAATTTAGAGATAAAGTTATACAAGGAAGTTACACTTTCATCCTACACAGAAGTTCTTGCATAATGGCATTTTGGGGATTGATAGAGCTCAACCCAAACTGAAAATGCCATCTGTGGAACTGTGTTGAACAGCCATATCCTCGCAATTATTCGTTTCCAACATACACTCATTATTGTGCAGGGGCAAAAGTTCTTGATTTATAGCAGCTCTTAAGTTATGGCAGAACTGGCAGTTAGGAATGAGGCTGGACTCAAAAGCTTGTTACCTCATTACCTCATGATTTTGGTAACCAACCAAAGGCAGGAGGACAGGGAAATGGACCTTGCCCGTGTGCACCTACATTCTCATGTAGTGGCCTTCCAGGTTCACTCCCAATCACAAAGAAGAGGAGAGGAGAGGAGAGGAGAGGAGAGGAAAGGAGAGGAGAGGAGAGGCTCTAGAATCAGTTTCAACCCCAATCTGCTTTACTACCAAGGAAGCTGATGCATTTAGTACACAAAATGACAAAAGTAAATGATTCTTCTGAATGACAGATAAACCTCTAAATTGTTTGTGGTGTCTAATTTCTTTTGCTGCTGACTACAGAAAGAAGTATAATATCAAGTTGACAATCCAGCTGTAGGCAAAACTTAAAGCATTTCAGCAAAATGGAGACAAAAATGTACAAAGTCCAATTTCTCACTGAATTTACTGAGATATTTGCTGTCAGTGGGATGGTGGGATTCCAAACTAGTATTTCAGAAGGAAGTCAGAAAACTGAGACAAGATGTCCATTTTTTCATTGGACCTTGAGATATGCAAAGACATTGAACTTTATTCAGATGCCCGAGGGTCTAGATTTCTGATATTCAGTGGCATTCTGAATGACCACAAAAAATGTTTCTTTCATCCAGTAATATGCATTCATTCCATCTTTATGAAACAGAGATTGTCATGTCTATATCAACACATGAACTCTGTGCCTAAAACTTAGTTGGAATGTTTCACAGGCACCTCACTGGGGATGAGCCAGTAAAGGAAATAATGTGGTCTCTCAACCAGAGATCTCTTTCTTTAGTTTCAGTCAATACCAGCCTAGAAAGTGGGTGGCAATGAGTGGTTCTAAATCTCAGTAGCCAATTAAGTGCAAAGGTAAAGAAAACATCAAAAGCAGGCTGAAAAACACAGCAATTCACTATTGTATTTTATCACTGGATCATATTTTACTTCAATGTGCATAAAATGTTTCAAATTCTGAAGTTTAAAAAAATACTGCAGGAATCCCAGTATGTTGTTTGGTGGAATTTTTTCATAATAAGTTTATATAAGTGCCACTTTCTAATTTTGCAGCAATTTACCCACTGACCTTTCTCCATGCTTTTTTTCATGCTGCCTGGAATGCCCTTGATAGAAACACTTCTCTCTCTGCAAAATTTACCTGTGCTCTGAAGACTGAAAAAAGCACAGCTGCATGGTGTGCACTTATCTATGTGTATTACTACAATACAAACTTTAAGCTCTTTATTTATTACTACAGAAGACCACAGTTTTAGTAACTCATGTATCCAGTTTTACTGATAGTTGACTACTGGTTAATTTTATTCTCTCTATTTCTTCTTCTTTATTAATGGTACCTATGTTCTGTGCTGTGCTATTCACCTAAACTAATTTAAATTGTTTGAAATGTGATAAAGAGGAAATTGCTCTGAGCCTAAAAAAAAATCAGCTACTAAATCTATTTATTAAAGTGAAGTGCAAGCTGAGTTTAGCATTCATTTTGACTTTCGGTGTCACTACATTTTAAATATCTTACAGTACACATCTAGCCTTTACACCATCTCACACATTGTCATGGATTTTTTTATAATCACATGGTAGCAACAACTGCAGAAAAAAGAACATACGTCCTTGATACAATGCACTATCCCAGGGAATGTAACACAAGAACCTTTAAAGAAAGAGCTGGTCATATTTCATGTCAAGACACAACAGAAAACTCATTTGAAATACTGTGTGTCATTCTCAGCCTTCATGTCTGATACAGATGAATTGAAGCCAGAAGAGCTTCAGTGAAGAGGATCCAAAAGGAAACATGGAAAAAAGGAGAAGTTTTGTTTTGCAAAGTATGAAAGGAGACAGTATTGCTCTCTTCAAACACACAGATGGGTAGACATCAGTGGTGGAGAAAAGTATTTAAACTGAAAGACAATTTTTGTAGTATTTATACCATGATATCGCCAAAGAAACAGCTGGTAAGAACCAGACAAGTGACTAAATCTAAACATTCCTCTTGAAAAGAGCTTTTGGAGAAACCTTTCAGAAGAAAGAATCAGGAAAAAAATGTAATTGCTTTCCAGGCATGGTTTGTTTATATGGTGGTTTCTGCTTTTCCCTATCATAGGTAGGGAACTAGACCTCATGGTTCTTCTCTGCGGTGTCTTCCCACACAACATAGCCATGAACTTCACAATCACAGTGAAAATACATGATACTTCGAGAAAAATGGGATATTACCCCCTTTCCCTGAAAACCTCCTATAGGTTATTTAGATGATGGGATGTTTTTTGTAATTCTTAAAAAGAAAAGTCTCTGACCTCTGTAGAATCTGTTAGTTTCCTGCAGCACAAAATATAAGTTTTATTTTACTGAACGGAGGGCACTTATGTTGGGGAAGACAAACCAAGTAGAATTCATTTGCAGAAACAGGATTCAAAAGTGGGCATTAGTCCAGAAGAAGGAAGAGTTCCCAATGGGAACATTTTCAACCTGATGCTTTTGCACATAAGAAAAATTAAATCAGCTACCATTAAATCCACCAGCATTTCTCAACTTTGAGGAGAAGAAAAACATATCTTCCTCTCCAGACTCTTCCCCTGGAGACCCAAGAAAAGCATGCAGGAAATGCACAGAAACACTAACACATCTCATCAACACTATTCCCTCAAGCCTCAGCTGCCATGTTAATGTGAATGATTTCAGAGCACTTTGAAGTTTTTTATACAGCTTACTGACATAAGGGTTATGTATGGGATAGGCAATTCTAAAAAAGGTGCCACAAATTACCTGATGCTTTATTTCACAAAATCACAGAATCACAGAATTGCCTAAGTTGGAAGGGACCTTTAAGATCATCTAATCCAGCCATCAACCTAACTCTGACCCAAAAAAAAAAAAAAAAAAAAAAAGATATAAAAAAAAGAAAGGGAAAAAAAAAAAGAAAAAAAACCAACACTAAGCCATATTCCTGAGCACCGTCTCAGCTCGTCTTTTGAATACCCCCAGGGATGGTGCCTCAACCACTTCCCTGGGCAGCCCATTCCAATGCTTGATAACCCTTTCAGTGAAGAAATATTTCCTAATATCCAACCTGGACCTCCCCTGGTGCAACTTGAAGCCATTTCCTATCATCTGTGACCTGGGAGAAGAGACCAACCCCCACCTCTCTACAGCCTCCTTTCAGTAAGGTCTCCCCTCAGCGTCCTCATCTCTAGATTAAGCAACTCCATCTCCCTCAGCTTCTTCTCATAAGACTTATTCTCCAGATGCCTCACCAGTTTCATTGCCCTTCTCTGGACCAGTTCCAGCATCTCAATGTCTTTTTTGTGTTAAGGGTCCCAAAACTGGACACAACATTTGAAGTGGGGCCTCACCAGTGCTAAGAACAGGGGGACAATCACCTATTGGGTCCTACTCACCATGTGTTCCTGGTACAGGTCAGGATTTTGTTGGCCTCCTTGGCCACCTGGGCACACTGCTGGCTCATGTTCAGCCTGCTGTCGACCAACACCCGCAAGTCCTTTTCTGCCAGGCAGCTCTTCAGCCACTCTGCCCCTAGCCTGTAGTATTGCCTGAGGTTGTTGTGACCCAAGTGCAAGATCCAGCATTTGGCCTTGTTGAACCTCATCCTGTTGGTCTCAGCCCATCGATCCAGCCTGTTCACATCCCTCTGCAAGACCTTTCTACCCTCCAGTAGGTCAACACTCCCACCCAATTTGGTGTCATCTGCAAATTTACAGAGGGTGCACTTGATCCCTTCGTCCAGATCATTGATAAAGATGTTAAAGAGAACCTGCCCCAGTGAGCCCTGTGAGACACCACTTGTGACTGGCCACCAACTAGATTTAACTTTTGCTCCTGCTCCTTCCAGGACTGTTACTCTGTTAAAACAATGGACAGCTCGACACTGAGAAATCACTTAAGGACACAATTAGCCACTATTTTATGAATTTGCCTGACTCAGGAGCAGTAACTAGTAGGTCTTTCTTTTGTTATACTGGGAACTTAAACTGGATTGGCACCTTGCTGATGATCACACAGGTCACATTCACATCTTCAACTGACAAAGTCAAAACAACCAGGCACAGCATGTATGAGGAGCATAAAGTGCATGATATGCACTGAGAATTAGAGAAAGACAGATCTTTTCTATACCTTTTCCCAAGCTGCACAAGAACTAGCACTCTTTTGCCTGCAACTAAGATGAGATGGTTTATCCAAGTGAGAGAAATGCTACTCGCACCAGCAAGGCTGTGGGCAGTGTATTCAGCCCTCTGCTTCCCATGAATATCAAACACACCAAAAATATTTGATCAAAAATCATTAACTCTGAAGAGTGAAGGAGAATAGCTAACACAGTCACTGTTGAAAAAAGATACTGACTGAGAAAAAAATTAAAAGTACAGGTTCTCAAGAAGAGTGATGCCAATCACATACTGGGATGCATCAAAAAAAGTGTTGCCAGCAGGTCCAGAGAAGTG